>JAXIVD010005955.1:22500-25000 GCA_036785275.1 Cancer borealis
CTACTACTATTTTACTACTCTACTACTACTACTACTACTACTACTAACTACTACTACTACTACTACTACTACTACTACTACTACTACTACTATACTATCATAATCAGGACAATAAGACAAACTGCTTCTTCATTAAGGTGTTCTTCAAGGTAATTAGTTGTCCTTGGAGGGAGACAGGTAAAGGCCATTATAGTAATCAGACTCTTTAATTTACATACGCAAGGTGAGGGATAATTAATGGTCGCTTTAGGAAAATGTTAAGTAGTGTATCAATTACTTAGTCTTACTCCTCGTTTTGTCCTGTTCAAAGCCAACTGCAAGGTGTGTGTGTGTGTGTGTGTGTGTGTGTGTGTGTGTGTGTGTGTGTGTGTGTGTTGTGTGTGTGTGTGTGTGTGTGTGTGTGTGTGTGTGTGTGTGTGGTGTGTGTGTGTGTGTGTGTGTGTGTGTGTGTGTGTGTGTGTGTGTGTGTGTGTGTGTGTGTGTGTGTGTGTGTGAGTGTGTTGTGTTGTGTGTGTGTGTATTTATGTATGTTAATGGTATCAGTAGTAGTAGTAGTGATAGTAGTAGTAAGTAGTTAGTGTAGTAGTAGTAGTAATAGTAGTAGTAGCTAGTAATGGTGGTGTTGGTGTTAGGATTTTTTGTAGATTCAAAACTAGAAGAGAAAAACAAGATGAAGGAAGAAGAAGAAAGAAGCAAGAAACAGAAAATTTCGAACAACAACAACAAAAACAGAAGAAAACGAAAGAAAAGATGGAAAAAAATAGTTATCTGCCATCATCTTTCTTTCCCATTTCCTTCGAGTTTCCTCTCTATCTCCCTTACGTCTCGTCCTCCATCTTCCACCAAGTTAAAAGTTCCTCGCAAGTTTAGGAAAAATGTGACCTAATAATGTGGTGTTGAGATAAGGCTTAGATTCATTAAGTTTGCTTTTAATCTAATTCTCCTCTCTCTCTCTCCTCTATCTTTCTTTTTTTTCCTTCTCTCTCTCTTTCTCTCTCTCAATCTCTCTCTCTCTCTCTCAATCAATCTATTCTATCTATCTTTATCTTTATCTCTTTCTCTCTTCAGACAACAGGGCGTAACAGGGACTAAGTTTGGAGAACGACCTATATTTTTTTTTTTTTGCCCAGTTCTCAGGTCTTTCCGCGTGAATATTGAAGGTGCTTTGTGCAATTCCAACGAGGCAAATCATCGAACACCCTTACTAATGATGCAATAAACCAGTGGTGAGCTCAAGCCTTCAACCTAAAGCTGAGTGTTTATACTGAGTAAGTTATATTATTGTCCCTTCTATTTCTAAGCATTATTTTTTTGGTTACGCTTTTTTTTTATATCACGTGCGTTCAGGTTTTGTGTTTGTTTCTAAACTTTTTCTTGCTATGTTGCTTGTATACTTTTTATTATTATCATTAATTTAAACTTTTTTTTTATGTTTTTTTTGTTATCATTATTAATAACAGCAGTGAGAATAATTATGAATGTTATTACTCCAAGACCATCATCATCATCATCATCATTGTGTCTCTAATTAACCGAAAAGATGTAATGAAGATGTCACACACACCTCCTCTTCCTCCTCACACACACACACACACACACACGCACACACACACACACACACCCACACACACACACACACACACACACACACACACACACACACACACACCACATATTATTCATCACACCTTTACACAACAATTCCACACCTACACTTTTGCCGATGATAAATTAAAAAAAAAAAAAAAAAAAAACTTCCAAAATGAGAGTGCAGTATGTGGCAATTTTTCTTGTAAGGTAAAAAAAAATAATGAAAAAAGTTGTAGTATATATATGCGTTTCACAATTTCAATTAGTATGTGAATATTCATAAAATGACCATGTAGCAATGTATTAATATTATGAAAGCAGAGAGGAGAAGGAGAGATAGGGAGGAGGGAGGAGAGGAGGAGAAGAGGAGGAGGAGGAGGAGGAGGAGGAGGAGGAGGAGGAGGAGGAGGAGAGGAGTGTAAATTGCACTTATTAATGAAACGATATGAAACGCAAGATGAAAGGAAGAAAGAAAACAAAGAATTGAAGAAAAAAAAGTGAACATCGCCTGGCGTAAAAAAAAAAAAAAAAAGAGAATAAAATTTATAAATACAAAATTCATAAAAGGCGGGAAATACAAAAAAAAAAAAATAATAAATTGATTCATATTACAAGAACTAAAGGTATGAATAATAAAAAGACGAATAAAAAAAATTTGAATTAATCTCTGTGAGGTAATATAAAAGCAGGGCATAGAAAATAATATTAATGGAAGAGAAATACAGTGGAACGAAAGAGCAAAAGTTGAAGTCGGTTTTGGTCGAAAATCAGACAAATTATTAAAAAGAAAAGAAATGGATTAGGTAATGACGAGGAAAAGGCGAGGTTGGTGAGTGTATGAGAGGAGAGAGAAAGAGGAAAGAAGGAGAAGAGAGAGAGAGAGAAGAGGAGAGAGAGGTGAGAGAAGAGA
>JAXIVD010005956.1:7500-22500 GCA_036785275.1 Cancer borealis
GGAAAATAATCTTAGGGACCCTCGCAAGCACCTAGGCCAGAAGAAGTTGTACATCTTCAATAAACAATAATAAGCTATATGGAGCCAGTTTTCTTGAATTTAGAATGGCCTCTTGCAGTCTCCCCATTTCTTATGTTCTTATCTTGTTACAAAGTTCTTGGGCCTTCCCGGTGCTTTCTCCCGGCAGCTGCTTGGGCGATTCGCACCTCCAATGCGGCGAACACGTAGTTGGAATAGCCTCCAGCATTACCCCCTCGAACCAGATACTCACTAAAGAAAGAAGACAGACTCCACATTCACTCCATTTTCTACGTTTATAGCAAGACCACATACTCCTCCAGATTCCAGGGTCGTGCTTGGTCTGGATTTCAATCTAATATATAATTGTCAGATTCTGTGTGTGTGTGTGTGTGTGTGTGTGTGTGTGTGTGTGTGTGTGTGTGTGTGTGTGTGTGTGTGTGTGTGTGTGTGTGTGTGTGTGCGTGTGTGTGTGTGTGTGTGTGTGTGTGTGTGTATCGCAGGTTTTATATTGTTTATAATGACGCCTCGTGACAGCAATACCCACGAAGACCTCCAGTATCAGATGAACTTGTGGTCTTTCATAGGTATAGGTTTGTGGTGCATCCTCATTCTCTACCTACACCACTATCACCACCACATAATCCTCCTCCTCCTCCTCCTCCTTCCTCCACTACCAGGGTCAACACGCTCAGCTAACTCAGAACACAGAGTCAAGAGAAATGAACGCAATAAGGTCGTACTAAGAGAGAAGCTTTCTGGGTCCGCATTGCCTCCCGCTGACCCTTCCCAAAAAGAAATGAATGTCAAGGTAAATATGAAGAGAGGACGTACAGCCAGTGAGGTTTTATATAGAAGGAAGGACGACCAACCACCCTGCTCCGTCCATCCCCCCCAAGACAGAGCCATCTATTGTCGGGTGTGTAAAACTTTGTAAGACTGTTGAGACAATGGGTGTTTAGCCTCCCACACAAAGGTTGGTAAGATGATGATGAGTGATAGATAAACTCTCCTATCCAGATGCTTTAAAAGATTACGATGATAACAATGACCAAAGCACCTTTTGTTAAACCCGTCCTCCTCCTCCACCTCTTCCTTGGTCTTCTCTTCCCTTTCTTCCTCTTCCTCCTCCTCCTCCTCCTCCTCCTCCTCCTCCTCCTTTCTCTCTCTCTCCAGCGTCGAACCTTAATGTTGCAAGACCTCCACCTTTTATAGCCACTACCACACACACACACACACACACACACACACACACACACACACACACACACACACACACACACACACACACACACACACACACACACACACTGAATGAAGGACGCAATAAAAGTAAAACCAAGAACCAAAGGAAGGAAAAAAATAAATGAACTGAAAAAAAAGAGCGAGGGAAAAAAATAGAATGGTTTCACTCTTTCCACTTTCCTTCCAAAAGACACATGGCGAAGCGAAGCAGATAATTTCCTCATCAGTTTCCTGTATTTCCCACAGGAGAGATATTTCACTGCACAAGAAGAGGAAGGAAGGAAGGGAAAGAAAAGGAAAGGAAAGGAAAGGAAAGGAAAGGAAAGGAAAGGAAAGGAAAGGAAAGAAGGAAGGAAGGAAGGAAGGAAGGTAGGGAGGGAGGGAGAAAGGGAAGGAAAGGAAAGAAGGAAGGAAAGAAGGAAGTCGAATGCGAGGGGTGAACGGAGAGGAAAATAAGTTGGGTCCCAAAAATTTTAAAGACGTGGAGGCATGAAGGTCGTGGTGATGGGGTGTGTGTGTGTGTGTGTGTGTGTGTGTGTGTGTGTGTGTGTGTGTGTGTGTGTGTGTGTGTGTGTGTGTGTGTGTGTGTTACATCCGCACAATTATGAGTCATTGAAGAGAAAACACCACTGCAAGTCACAAAAGGACAACACACACACACACACACACACACACACACACACACACACACACACACACACACACACACACACACACACACACCACAAGAAGAAACCCGGAAACATAACAAAACACAAGACAAAAGGTAAGTACAAGAAATTAACATAAAAAACGAAAAACAGCTTGAACAACGCAAATAAACTAGATTGAAAGTACCACCACCACCACCACCACCACCTCTAATGCAGTGGTGGTGGTGGTGGTGGTGGTAGTCGGGGAAAGTGGACCACGGAGGTATACCATCGCTCAGGGCAGAGAGAGAAGGGGAGAGAGAGAGGGGGAGAGAGAGGGAGGAAGGTTAGTGGGGTGCAGAGTTACATGGTCACTCGGTCAACTTACACACTACTTGGCTCTCCTGACCTTGTTTAACCCTTCAGGTACGTAGCAAAATGCACCTCCTCTTCCTCCTCCTATTTTTTCCTTCTTCTTTCTCCTCCTCCTCCTCCTCCTCTTCTTCTTTTCACTAGATTTAGACTTTTTAATTTTCAGTTTCGTTGTGATTCTCTTAGTTTTCCTTCTCCAACTATTCTTCTTCCTCTTAATAGTTTTTTTTATTTTATTTCCTTCCTCTTTCTCCTCCTCCTCTGCCTCCTCTTTGTGCTCGGCCCTCGTCCTCCTCCTCTTCCTCCCCCTCTTTCTCCTGCTCTAATTTTTTATTCGCTTTCTTTCTCTCACTTCGTTTCTGCCTCTTCAAAGGAGGAGGAGGAGGAGGAGGAGGAGGAGGAGGAGGAGGAGGAGGAGGAGGAGGAGGAGGAGGAGGAGGAGGAGGCGGAGGCGGAGGAGGAGCAGGAGGAGGAGGAGGTTCAGCAGCCAGCCAACGTGTTTAAGAGGTGATGACCTAATTACAGGAAGCAAACGAGTACGTGACTGGAATGAAGAAAGTGAAAAACACGTCCCTACACACACACACACACACACACTCACACTCACACTCACACACACACACACACACACACACACACACACACACACACACACACACACACACATAGAGACATTACTGATAAGGAAGGAGATGAAATGTGCGTCTAACAACCATAAAAACGAAGAGGTGAAGGAAAAAGATAATAGTAAACACGAGAGAGAGAGAGAGAGAGAGAGAGAGAGAGAGAGAGAGAGAGAGAGAGAGAGAGAGAGAGTCTAGGATGCTACTGGTCGGCTCTTCCTACTCCTCCTAGCCCGTCACACCTCACTGCCCACACACACACACACACACACACACACACACACACACACACACACACACACACCTGCCCTCCTCTCCTCTTCGCCACACCCACCACAGTCTCTCCGGACCTGCGACCTTCACTTCCTTCCTCCCTTCCTCCCTCGTACCAGCCATCTCCTACCGCTCTCACCTCCTACCGCATCCTCTCTCTCTCTCTCTCTCTCTCTCTCTCTCTCTCTCTCTCTCTCTCTCTCTCTCTCTCCTCACCTCATCCCTTCCTCTCTCTCACTCTCTCTATCTCTCTATCTGCAATAACGCTCAACACTAAGTCAAGTTCACACACACACACACACACACACACACACACACACACACACACACACACACACACACACACACACACACACACACACACACACATAATTTCTACCACAATTCACCACAATAATTATTAGGATGCAAACCTCTAAAAGCAAGTGAATTTAAATATATAATCCTACATAGCATTGATCAGGCGCTATTAAAGAGGATTAACGCCTGGGTTAGCGGTGTGTGTGTGTGTGTGTGTGTGTGTGTGTGTGTGTGTGTGTGTGTGTGTGTGTGTGTGTGTGTGTGTGTGTGTGTGTGCGAGTGATGATGTACAGTAGGTATAGACATGAATAAGTAAGAGTATAATCGTGAGTGCTATATTAGTGAATGAAAAGGGAGAGAGAGAGTGAGTGAATGGTTTAATAAATGATCGACGTATCTTCTTAAGCTATAAATAAACACACACACACACACACACACACACACACACACACACACACACACACACACACACACACACTAGCTCACACCACAGATAAAACAAAATTATTCCACATACAATTCTCATACTGCAATTTTTTTTCTCTCTCTCTTATATACAGTAACAAAATACACTCAAACATAACTATAACAAGCATGACCATAGGAACTTAGGAAGAACACATATTAGTAGAGCAAGTAACATATTGACTTACTGACTGACTGAGGACTGACTGACTGACTGACTGACTGACTGGTTGATGAGATTACTTATGAACACAGAGGGACACACTGAAATGGCGCGAACTTAAATAAAACTTTTGACGAGATGCAGATAATTAATTAATATGGTGAGTTAAATAATGGTTCTTATCTTTTTATCTTATCTTCTCTTCTCTTCCTTTTCTTTTCACCTCCACGTTAAGTAATTAGAATACTATTTCTCTCTCTTTTATTTGTTCCTTTACTTTCCTCCCCTATTTTCTTCTCTCCTTTCTTTTCTTTCCTTTCCTTTTTCATCTCAACGTTAAATTAATAGAATGAGGTTCCTCTCTTTTTCTTTCTTTTCCTTTTCCTTCCTCTCCTTTCCTTTACTTTCCCTTCCCTTCTATTCCTTTCTTCTCCTTTCCTTTCCTTCCTTTTCCTTCCCTTCTCTTCTCTTCCTTTCCTTTCCATCCCCTTACCCTCCTTTCCTTTCTCTTCCCTTCCATCCATCTCCCTACCATCCCTTTCCTTTCCTTTTCATCCCCATCCCTTCCCTCTTCTCTCCTCTCCTACTAGTCTTACACATCCTCTCCGTCACGACCCACATCACACATCAATTCAATGAGCCAATAATCCTAGCTAGTAGAGAGGCTGTGACAGACTTATATATAAAAGGAGGTCAGGGATGTGTTAAGCTTAGGTAACGTGTAATGTAATAGTATGTAGGTTATGTTTATACTCCTTTCTATTATGCTTTTATATGCTGAAGAAAGTATAGATATTTTGTAGTTTATTTTTCATTTATTATTATTTTTATTTATACACGTAAAAAAGAAGAGGAATGTGTATTTTTTTTTCTTTCTTCTGCGTATGAGTGAAAGAGAGAAACAAAAGAGAGAGTTACAAGACTTATTATTAAGGGAAGGTATTAAGTAGCATGGAGTGTTAAAAAATATATAAAAAAATTGTACTTTCTACTTTCTCTTTTCACACGGGACGCATTCCAACCCATTCCACACGTCCATCCACGGTAACAGTAAAAAAATTCCTCCCGTAGAGTGGAAGGCTTAAAAAATATCTCCCAACCTCAGCGAACTACTTCAAAACACACACACACACACACACACACACACACACACACACACACACACACACACACACACACACACACACAGCCACCTGCACTGTCACTTCTACGTATTGGCAAGTTTGGAGGAGAAAGGAAGGAGAGGAGAGGCAGAGAGGAAGAGGCAGGGTATAACGGGGTGCTTGTCAGTCAGAAGTATGCAGAAAAGGTGTGTGGCAGGGTGAAGAGGCAGGGTGTGTGGAAGGGTGAGGAGCAGGGTGAGGAGAAGGGTGTGACATCAGCTACACTTAAGGGATAACCGAACGTTGTCAATGCATAATGTAGGCTGAGTTACGTGTGTCCTGAGGTGTTGAGAGAGAGAGAGAGAGAGAGAGAGAGAGAGAGAGAGAGAGAGAGAGAGAGGGGAGAGAGGGAGAGAGAGAGAGAGAGAGAGAGAGAGAGAGAGAGAGAGAGAGAGAGAGAGAGAGAGAGAGAGAGAGAGAGAGAGAGAGACGCAATGCTTAGTTGGTTATGCGTTGTGCAGTGGGGGAGCGCTGAAGAATGTGATGACGGTGGTGGTAGTGATGATGGTGGTGATACGAGGAGGTAGAACACAGGAGGAGGAGGAGGAGGAGGAGGAGGAGGAGGAGGAGGAGGAGGAGGAGGAGGAGGAGGAGGAGGAGGCAGCCCAGCGTAGCGTGGCGTGGTGAGGGGACAGGTGTAGCTCGCCGCTTGCTGATCCCCGTGAGAAAATCTAGTCACCTACCCCCTCTCTTCCCTTCCACTATCCTCCCTCTCCCCTCCACCTTGCTCTTTCTTCCTCCCTACTTCCCTCCTTTGAAAAACAGTACAAAGGAAGCCAAGAACAAGTGTGTGAGACAGTCTGGGTAGGGTACAGAAGGGGGAATGTATAATAAAAACGATGAAATTTACACGAGAGAATGTAGAGTACAGTAAGTAAAAGGTTCCCTAAGTAGGCAGGTGGGACGGACGGACCACAACCAGTCAGTTCCTCACTCACTCACTCGACTTGTTCCTCGCGGTCTGCAGCCAAGAGAGGAAGGAAGCCACGCACGGTACGAATTGTGTAGGTGAGAAAACATAACTTTGAGACTTACTATAATATAAGAGTTAGTTAGCCTTCCTCCATCACCGCTATAGCACCTCGTAAAGGAATCACACACTCACCTGCGGAAGAAAGAAAAAATAATTAATGGTTAGTTATTCAAAGCAAGTTAATTTATGATATTTCAAAGCAGATACTAAGAATATTAGGTGCTACTTTGGCTTGTTATCTACGTGTCATGAATCTACTTGGGTATGCGATCTAGAGGTTAGGTTAGGTTAATTTATGTATATTTTCTCACAGATAAAAACACATGTATATTAATTTCACCCACTGGGCCTTTCACAGCAAGTAGTTATGAAACACACAAACTTGCATCACTCCCTTAGGATAGAGAGAAAGAAAGAAAAAAGAAACAAGTATGTAGTAAATGTTTTAAACTCTCATCCAATCTCGTCTTTCAAATGTTTAAGGCTTATTTTCGCTCAAGGCCGAGGTGTTGAAAAGAGTGAACCGGGCGTGGAGCGTGCGGGCGTGTGTATATGTATATGTGTGTGTGTGTGTGTGTGTGTGTGTGTGTGTGTGTGTGTGTGTGTGTGTGTGTGTGTGTGTGTGTGTGTGTGTGTGTGTGGTGAGAGAGAAAGATATCAACAAAAACTTTATTTATATCACCTACGCAACGACCTGATAGCTACATCCTCTCTACAACATAACGAGAACACACTTATCTAATATTATACAACATTCTAACCTACAGTACAACAAATAAATATAGTTCTAAGACCTACAAAGGCTAATAAAAAACACCACAAAACCGAACAACAATCTGGATAGCACTTCATTTTTTTTTGTAGTACTAAGGAGAATGGAAGATAAGAAGGGCGGATTAAGGGTTTGAGAAGACATTGATATACTAATCACAGCGCTTAACGTTAATATAAGCGGCGATTGGGCAATGGTACCGCTAGAGACGATGAGAGAGAGAGAGAGAGAGAGAGAGAGAGAGAGAGAGAGAGAGAGAGAGAGAGAGAGAGAGAGAGAGAGAGAGAGAGAGATTGAGCAAATCACATAATATTCCCGTTTGATACGACATCGTCCGGTCCTCTACTCTCTCTCTCTCTCTCTCTCTCTCTCTCTCTCCCCCTCTCTCTCTCTCTCTCTCTCTCTCTCTCTCTCTCTCTCTTTCTCTCTCTCTCTCTCTCTCTCTCTCTCTCTCTCTCTCTCACACAATGCATTCAGCCACACGTAAACACAGTCGCCATTCCCCCGCCCGGATGAGGCAAACAAAAGACCATCGCCATCCGCTATCAGCTTTGGGGACCTTCTCGACCTTTGTCACACGCTCATGACCTTGAATGCAGGTTCATGGTGGCAGGCAGGCATCTCAGGACCTTTGAGTGTGTGTGTGTGTGTGTGTGTGTGTGGCTATATCCTCTACCCTTCATTGTCACTGTCATTATGATATTATACCTTCCTATCATTACCACCACTGACACACTACCCTTGAACTTTACATTATCTTCCCTTCCTCCTCCTCCTACTCCTCCTTCACCTTCACCTTCTCCTCCTCTCTCCTCCTCCTCCTTCACCTTCCTCAAGACAACAAGAGTATATAGTCAGTCACCCTAAAATCACCGGAAAGACAACTCTTTCGCCCGAGACAAGAGGAATAGTAGGTTTCCGCTCTGCCGGCGTGACTGAGAGGCTGCTGGTGCTCCTCCTCCTCCTCCTCCTCCTCTTTTGCTGTTGAAACTACACTAGCTATCCTTGTTCACTGCGTCAGAAAGAACACAAGCAAAGGCAAGACAAAGTGATACACGTATGTATGTATCGGTGATGTGGATGGTACCGCGTGGCTTGGAGAGTAGGGTAGAGGTAGCGTGGATGATACAGGTCTTGTTGAAAACACACACGGCTTGATATAGATGATATATTGGAAACACACTTGATGTAGATTTAGAAATATACAGTGACTATGACCTTTGCCTGCCTTGAGAGAGATGACGAAACGTTGATGATGGTAGCGAGCTGAGAGATGAGCGACTGGTTGATGTAGTCGCCAGGCTGAGAATGAGGGTGAGAAGTGGAATTCGCGGGCGACTGGGAGTAAGAGTGGAAGGAGCCAAGGGTTCGCGCGGTTAAAAATGCGCGTCTCTGATTGGCCTGAGTTGACCTATGATGACGTCAACTCACAGAGCGTTCCTGATTGGAAGCGACACGAGATCCTTTATCTGCGAGGGAGATGGAAAGTTCCCTACCCGCACACACACTCTCTCGCGGCTAAAAACAATGAATAACTTAAAACTAGTTAACAATTGATATACAGATATGATATGATACAAATACTTCCCCCTTGGAAGCATACGTCCTCGTATGTCGAGCTAAAGAATACAATCAGAGAGGGGGGACGATGGAATACATTGAATACAATACAGAATACACAATACGAATACACAATAAGACATAAGACATAATAAAAATACATGAGACATGAACAAGAATCAGGATGTAGCCTTTACATAGATACATATATATACATAATTTATACCGTTGGACAGGAATGAAAGGAAAGATGAAAGAAATGGCTAGTAGACTGGACGAGACCGGAGCTGATATTTAGGTGAGGATGAGATGGGGGGTGAAGGTGGCTGACTTTCAACAATGTCAGGAGCATTTTCTGGTAGTGGAGAGGTAGGTTCGAAATCGAAACCACGATCAACCCGTTTGAGATGGTCTCTGTGAACAAAGTGTTCACTGCCTGAACTTAGGTTTCTGAGTTTGAACTTGTTACCGGCCATCTTTTCGATTACACGGTGAGGTCCGTTGAATCGGGGGTCGAGCTTAGAGTGGCGGTCTTGGACTTTGGTGAACACGATGTTACCAACCTCGATGTCGTGCGGTTTAGCGCGCTGATGCTGTTTCTGCAGCATAGATTCCTGAGAGGCGGTAAGTCTGTCACGGACAGACATATGAATGCGCTGGAAAGCTGAAACGCGATTCTGAACATAATCGTCAACGTTGTATAGAGGACGAGGGTCAGAGGAGAGAAACTCATATGGGAGTCTTTTGTCAGAGCCATATAACATGAAATGTGGAGACTCGTTGATCGATGAGTGAATCGCAGCGTTAAGAGAGCATGCGACTAGGGGAATGTGATCATCCCATGAAGAGCTTGAATTGGCAATGAAGCGTAAGATGTCGAGAATTCGACGGTTTGCTCTCTCGACTTTTCCGTTCGCTTGAGGGGAATATGGAACAATGTTGCACTTTTTAATTTGAAATGACTCGCAAACAGCTTTGAGGATGGCATTGTTGAATTCGGTGCCATTATCTGATAGAAGTACTTTAGGAGATGCATACCGGCATATGACTTCATCTATCAGTACTCGTGCAACTGAACGTGCAGATTTGTCTTTGAGAGGAACCAAGATGCTGAAGCGTGAAAAACTATCGATACAGACGAGCAAATAGTGAAAACCGTTCTCCGTCAGAGGGAGTTTCAAAATATCGACTGACAGACTGTCCCAAGGAGCATGAGGGATAGGATATGGGAGGTTCGGAGACTCATGATGGAGAGAGGGACGATGCTCAGCGCATGAAGCGCATAAGAGACAATGACGGATGATGTCTTTCCTCATGGAAGGCCAGAAATATGATCTTTGAGCCTGTTTGAATGCTCTATCTTTGCCTGGATGACCGGCAAGAGGGGAGTCATGAACGTGATACAAGATAATAGGGACAAGAGCTTCTGGAATGACAAGCTGAGATGCCTGATGTAATGAATCGTCCTCAGAAATTACAGAACTAGATTTATAGATGACATCGTCTCGAAGCAAAAAGGAATCTGGGGAGAATGGCAAGCTTGGAAGGTTACTGGCATCACCTGATTCAAGATAATAAATGAGACGTTTGCAGAATTGATCAGACCTTTGAAGGGATTTGACTTCCTCAAGAGTGGGGAGTGACTGTGAGGTTGTGAGCAGACTGACAGGAGCGACATGACGGGACAGAGCGTCAGCGACAGAATTAGCTTTACCTGGGAGGTACGCGAATGAAGGATTGTACTCTTGAACAGTGAGTTGCCAACGGGCAAATTTTCCGGTTAAACTGGTTCCTTTGAATAACTCTGTGACAGCAAAATGATCGGTTAGAACGTGGATCTTATATCCGAGTATGATGTCTCTGAAGTGACGAAGAGACCAAACGACTGCGAGAGCTTCGCGGTGAGTGACACTGTAGTTGCGCTCAGCAGCATTGAGCAGACGACTGGCAAAGGCAACTGCGCGTGATTTACCATTTTCATCTCGTTGCATGAGGACAGAACCGATACCGATGTTTGATGCGTCAGTGCAAAGAATAAACTCCTTATTGAAATTAGGAAATGCGAGGACAGGAGCGTTGCATAAGGCTTGCTTGAGGGTAGCGAATACTTTCTCGCACTCGTCCGTCCATGCGAATGTTACATTCTTTTTAAACAATGATGTGAGAGGTTGAGCGATTTTACTGAAATCTTTGATAAATTGCCGATAAAATCCTGCAAGGCCAATGAAACTACGAACGTCATCGGCAGAACTAGGAGTAGGAAACTGTGATATCGCATGAATTTTATCGTCAAGAGTGTGGATGCCATTTTTTGTCAACCTTGTGGCCTAAGAATTTGATTTCACGTTTGAGGAACTGACATTTACTGAGTTTAAGAGTTAACCCAGCCTTTGCAAAACGTGACAGAACGTCTGAGATGGTTTCGAGGTATTCGGGAAGGTCCTTTGATGCAACTATCACATCGTCTAAGTAACAAAACACCGAAGAGCCTAAGAGGCCAGAGAGAACTGAGTTCATGAGACGCATGAAAGTTAAGGGACTATTACGTAAACCCATGGCCATACGTTTGAAAGCGTATTGGCCAGATGAGGTGGTGAAAGCAATGTAGTGCCGTGAACTTTCTTCTAGCTCGACCTGGAAGAAACCAGACTGAAGGTCGAGGGTGGAAAATACACTGTTTGAATCACCTATTGACTGGAGAAGATCAGACAAGATTGGCATAGGGAATCGATCGGGTATCGTCGCGGCGTTTAAACCACGGAAATCGACGACTACTCTCCACTCACCATTGGACTTAGGAACTAGAAACAGCGGGGCATTGAATGGTGATGCCGCTGGCTCTATGATATCCTCGTCCAGCATGCTTCTGACAGCGTCGTCCATTAACGTCCTGCGGCTGTGTGGGATGCGATAAGCCGGGACGTAGATGGGTGTCGAGCCTGGGGTGAGGTGGATGGAATGACGAACAGCATCGGTCTTGCCCAGAGGTTCACCCGGAAGAGAGAGACATGATCTGAAAGTCGATAAGAGGGCAAGTAAATCTGTTTTTGTTTCAGGAAAATCAACATCACCAATATGCTGGTCAAGAAGAGGAGGAGGAGAATCTGGGGCAGTTGGTGAAGACATGGATGTGTGACAAGGAGATGAGGTGACAGGGGTGACAGGGGCAGGATAAGGGAGAACTTCGCCTAAAGTCACGCCAGATTGAAGGGATATAGGGCGATTCGTGAGATTTTGAATGGCAATACAGCAAGAACTATCCTTGTCTAGGGTTGAAAGAACTGACTCGAGAGCGACACCATTCACTCGGGCAGAGTCGGGCAAACATAAGATGTCTGTCCCGGGGGGCACACCTTTGACGACGACGCGCACCAAACAGAGGTGGGTCTGTGTGACTACCACAGAGGAGGTCAACACAGCTTTCCTGAGTCTGGTGTTCGAGAGGACGTCAGACAGTGTTGTAGGAGAAGAGGGATTGTCGGTGTCGCTGTGCAGCGCTTCGCTAGGCGAGTCGGCTGGCGTAGATGATAAGACAGGATCAAGGATTACTGAGGGTGTCTCGAGCGATGAGGGAGGGACATGAGATGAGTCCTGAGAAGGCGCGTGTATGACAACGTAGACATCAGATGGTGGCGGTGACTCAGGGAAGGGTGAGGCAGAGATGAAGGTGCCATTCTGGGCGATTTGATGAACAGAAGGGAAAAGTGAGATGTTGAAGTGAGACATTGTATGGTATCCTATCAATATTTCAGCTGCAAAACATACATCATCCATGACATAGAAAAAATCTGAGATAGAATGATCAAGTGGAGACAAACAGATACTGAGGAGAACCTTACTATGAGGTATGACAACGTTTCCAGAAATACCACTAACAGTGATGTCTGGTGGATAACTCTGAAACTTGTGCCTTGAGGCAGCAGAGAGTTTTTCAAAAACATGAGTTTTAATGATGTTGACTGAGGCACCAGAATCGAAAAATGCACGGCATTTGTGAGAGGCTAATTTGACGTCAGCAGTCAGACCTTGGAAAAATCCGGAGGATTTAACAGGGACACATGGGAGAGGCACTGTCTGTGCATCCGCGAAAACAACACGTTTATGAGATGACTTATTACCTGCGGTCTTTAGAATGGACTTGAGTGTTACCGAGGAGGTGCGAGGCTCTGGCGCGAATCGTTTCCCGAAGATTGAGAAGACTGCATTTTGTTACTGGAAAAGGCGACATTCCTCAAGTGAGTGACCGCGTTTATTATGAAGGGAGCAGAAGGCATTACAGTTGAATTTATGATAACCTCTTTCGTCAAGCATTACTCGACAGTCCGCTGAGACGTGACCTTTGAGTCCACATCGGTAACATGTTACCTTTCTCGAGTCACGGGAGGATGAACGGTGACGAGAATGAGAGCGTTGATCAGAACGTGACAAATGAGTTTGAAGGTGGAGATGGGCTCTGAGGGGCGGAGCTTCGGTGAGAAAATGGGGGCTCGATTAAGGAATGCGATGACTGAACTAAACTTACTGGCTGAAGAACAGGTGGCGATTTCTCTGATATTTTCTTGCACAGATCATACAAGAAATCTTCCTTACTGAATTTAATGTCGCTTGCAACGGTGAAGGTTGATGAATCGAGCTGAACAAGGAACAGGAAATACGACATAAGGCGTTTGAAATCAGTAGAAGATATTTTATTGTTTGCGTCAATCCACTGAGAGGATTTCATTTGCTCTGTTAACTCAGCACTGAGAGAGGATGCAATATTCTCTGCCTTATACACATCATGAGTAGAACGAGCAATATTAGTGAGAGTTTGAGCAATTTTGAGGAAGGAATGAGTTGCACCTAATTTTGAGTGACCAGAGAAATGAGAGATTAATGCTGTGATGAGTTCATCGTATGTAGAAAAACTGAGGAATTTATCGGTTTTTATGAGTTTTCCCGCAAGACTAGATGGGTCATGACAAATCCGTGATTTTAAAATGGCTAATTTTTCCACATCAGAATGAGCTGAGCGACGTGTACATTCATCATTTACACGCCGGACAAAGGCTTGGACTGATTCAGAGTTAGTACCAGAAAAAGGAGGAATTGAGACATTATCAGATATGAGAGTAACCTGAGGTGTGGGTGTGTGAGTTGACTGGTCGTTAGACATCGTGAGGGAAATAGTGCTCACGTTGAGGAAACACACAAGAAAACAAAGAAACACTGAGTGTACACAAAAAATGTAGAATAACTGGCACAATAAAGAGAAAAATATAATAAGAACTAAGGTACTTAACTAGCAGAGGACCAAGGAGGTGGAACACGTGGGCGCTGACTGGTCACGTGGTGAATGGACGTATTTCTGGGCTGCGACACGTGGTGAGGGCGATGGGCGTCTTGAGGGCGGAGACACGTGGTGAGGGCGTGGAGAACTTGTTTGAGGGGCCACGTGGTGATGGGTGATGACCGTCTTGAAGGGACACGTGGTGAAAAGGCGATGGGCGTCTTGAGGGCGTCTTGAGGTGATGCGTGGGCAGCGAAGATGGCGCGCCGCGAACAAAATGGAGGTAGAGGTGATGGGCGTCTTGAACAGCAGGGCGAGGAGGCTTGTACTCACTCGGAATAGATGCTACTGCAGAAGGGCGACGAAGGAAGCGACTGCAGGGCGTAGAGGAGAACACGAGGTGGGCGAGGCAAGGGCGTGTGTGTAGTCACTTACTGAGGCAGAACGATGCACGTGGTGAGTGTAGAGACTTGATGACGGAGGAGGCTGAATCTTGATAATTCGTCGCTTGGAAGGACGAATCCCACCGCTGCCACCAATTGTATCGGTGATGTGGATGGTACCGCGTGGCTTGGAGAGTAGGGTAGAGGTAGCGTGGATGATACAGGTCTTGTTGAAAACACACACGGCTTGATATAGATGATATATTGGAAACACACTTGATGTAGATTTAGAAATATACAGTGACTATGACCTTTGCCTGCCTTGAGAGAGATGACGAAACGTTGATGATGGTAGCGAGCTGAGAGATGAGCGACTGGTTGATGTAGTCGCCAGGCTGAGAATGAGGGTGAGAAGTGGAATTCGCGGGCGACTGGGAGTAAGAGTGGGAGGAGCCAAGGGTTCGCGCGGTTAAAAATGCGCGTCTCTGATTGGCCTGAGTTGACCTATGATGACGTCAACTCACAGAGCGTTCCTGATTGGAAGCGGCACGAGATCCTTTATCTGCGAGGGAGATGGAAAGTTCCCTACCCGCACACACACTCTCTCGCGGCTAAAAACAATGAATAACTTAAAACTAGTTAACAATTGATATACAGATATGATATGATACATGTACAAGAAACTTAAATTAACGTAACCTAACCAAACCTTACCTAACTAAACTATTACAAAGAAAGAACAACGAAGACAAGGCAAGACAAAGTATATACAAGAAACTTTACCTAACC
>JAXIVD010005956.1:25000-26243 GCA_036785275.1 Cancer borealis
TGAACTAACACTACTAGTATTTCACCTTCCCTTCCCCTTCCTCCTTCATTCCTTCCCTTCCTCCCTCTCTTCTCTTTCCACCCTCTCCCTTCACTTTCCCCTTCCCTCCCTTCCTGCCCTCACCCTTCCCCTCGCTGATTAACTTACTCCATATCACGCAAACACGCAACTCAACGCAACACTTCCAAGGAAAATAATTACGTAAATCTTCGCGTGATTCCTGCAGCGAATACGCGAAATAATAAGGTTTGACAAGCATAAATTTTTCTCTGAATGGTATAGTTGGCCTTGAGATATTGGTTTATATTTACCGTAGATTGTATTGAGTTCCTATACATACACACGTACATACATATACATATACTCATACATACATACACACGCTGGTATTAATTCTTGTAATGATGTGCGTTTGGGATTAACTGCAAAGCGAGGGACTATTTAATATTTAACTATCCATCTATCTATCTATCTATACATTATTTATTTATTTTATTTATGAGACAAGAGCCATTAAATGAAACGTCCTCGTGTCTAATAAAATCCCACGAATACAGATTATCATCAAATACGTAAATTATCATGGTGAACCAAAAATTTCGGTTCGCTTGTCAATCTAAATCGGTTTTGTATAAATAACCACATATTAACACCGCTACGATTTTTTTCTCTCTCTCTCTCTCTCTCTCTCTCTCTCTCTCTCTCTCTCCTCTCTCTCTCTCTCTCTCTCTCTCTCTCTCTCTCTCTCTCTCTGTTAAAAAGGTGGACAGGACAATCTTTTATATATATTATTTTTAGGTTTTTATTGTACTGTTATTATAATGAGGAGGAAAAGTAAGGTAAAATACATCTATTCATTCTTTCCGTGAAAATTATAAAGAGTAAGTGATGAAGTGAATGAATTGATAGATAAAATAAATAAATAAATAAAAGAATGAGTTTGGGAAAATGAATGTTGATATTATATATTTTATTTCCCTCAGTTTATTCTACCATAAATCACATTCGTTTATATTTTTCTCTATATATGTCACCATTTATTATTATTTACTTCCTCTTCCATCCCTTCACTCACGTCCCTTCCTATTCACATCTACACTATATATTTATCTATTTATCATCTTAATCCAATTACCTTCACTCCCTTTAAGCACAATTTTACATCCTTTCTCCATCTCCCTCCGTCATCATCTTTTCCCTTCCTCTTCCCACTTTCATCTTGGCTTCGCGTCAGACATCCCTC
>JAXIVD010005957.1:5000-26227 GCA_036785275.1 Cancer borealis
TCACATATATTGGATGAGGGGAAAAAAGGCTCGTGTTTCATGGAGATAATCGACTCGCCAATTATGAACCGCGATCTATCATCATTCTCGTCTTTCATTCATACTTTTTTTTTCTATCTATCTCTCTATCTATCTATCTATTTCTATTTGTGCTCCGATGTGATATATGACGAGGATTAAACCCGCATGATAACCTAATTTTGTTCATATGTACGTATACAAAGTTCAAACCAATATATATGCAAAATAAAATAAAATAATAAAAAGTCACTAATGAACAGAACTTGAAAGGATAAAACGTTAAAAATGATATGAATGCGGTTAGTTTGTTAATGATATCTATAATTAGTGATGTCCCGGAGGTAGGCTGCTGGAGGTGCCTTTGTGGACCTTAATTATACAACTAAACGTGGCAAGCAGTCAGTCCCTATGTTTCTGCAGCAATATTATTACCATTAAAAGCGAACTTATATGTTTTATTAACGAAGAGTTATTTCCCCAATTATGTACCCGTGTGTGTGTGTGTGTGTGTGTGTGTGTGTGTGTGTGTGTGTGTGTGTGTGTGTGTGTGTGTGTGTGTGTGTGTGTGTGTGCATGTGTGTATGTATGTGTATTTTCTGTGATCTGCCTCGTCTAGTCTCCCCGAATGTCAAAAAGAAGGAAAAGATAATATAGTGTATGTCTTAACCTTCAGCCTGTCCCGCCCACCCGCCCACCAACCCGCCCACCCACCCACCCACCCACACACCCACCCACCCACCCACCCACCTCTCGTCTCTCGTCTCTTTTGGCAGCGACATACGACAAGGTTCTGACTTAACCTAACATTTATTCCTGGAAATGATGAAGTCACCACCATTATCCTTTCACTGTTTTGTTGTCTTTATATTCCTTCTATAAATTTTGTAACTATATGATCATTGTATTGTTCCCGGAGACAAATGAGACTAGACATTTGGGTTATAACAGTAATTATTGGTGTTTATTTATATATGTACAGGTATTTATTGATGAACAAGACTAAGATGGAGGGACAGACAGGTAGGTCAGCCAGTGTTAATTAGCCTCGTAGTTACATAGTAAAATATACTAACTAACTATACCACTACCAAGAAGCTTAATCAACTCCCCTTCAAACTAATATGCAATCACGTCATTAGGTATTATTATAGTAATGTCATTTTCATACGGTATACATATTTTTTTTTGTAAGGCTCTAGATAAAATGTCTGAAACGTACTGTTATATATTTTCTTCCCTTTGTTGGTTGGTGCGTGTGGACATAACTCACTAGGAATCTTGGAATGTCACCAGGGATATTTGGAATGCCTCTCAGACTTGCCGCTGTAAATCTATCCCTTTACCTAACTCTATTGTAATGTGTTTTTGCCTGTAGTATCGCCAGACTCCTTTTGTGCTATCTCAGACCTATTACGTGGCTGTGAGACCAACGTGGAAGATACGTTTTCTTATTTTCCTTTCTGACTATGTACCCTCGCACACACACACACATACACACATACACACACACACGCACACACGCACACGCACACGCTAACAAACTGTACCCACTGTATCTAGCGACACCCCGGGGAGTAAAAGGACGGTGGGGGAAGCGTGGAGAAAAGTCGTGCGTAACAAAAGGGTTTGAACATAACTTTGCCTTCACCCTCTGGCGGCGGACATATTGTAGATCACGATTTATAGACAGGGAGGGGTGAGGGTGAGGTGTGGTGGGATGGGGTGGGGCGTGGGTAAGGTTGTGGGCGGGGTTGGGGGCAGTCTATCCTTGAGTATCTGACAGTGTTGTATTCGTCTTCAACCCCCTTTTACCACACCTCAAAAACCTCACCTATTCTACTGTCTCTCTTTCTATCTCATTCATCTTCCTCTTCTCTTCTCTTCTTTTCTCTCTTTCTGTTATTTTTTTATTCTCTTCTATTTCCCTCGCTATTTATTTATCTTTTTTTCTTTATTTCAAGTGGTTTTCTTGACCTGTCTTGACCCCAATTGGCGTAAGGTGTGTTGTGGACCTCAAAGAACGCCAGAGTTGTTGTTGTTGTTGTTGTTGTTTTGTTGTTGTTTTTATCTTGTTGTTGTGTTATTATCTTTGCTAACTTACCAATGGCTATCTTTCCCTTCCTCGCTCTGGTCCCCTGGTGATGATAATGGTACTAACAGTGGTAGTCAGGAAACTTTTCTGTTCCCTCCCCTCGTCGTGGCCTTCCTTCCTTCCTTCCTTCCTTCCTTCCTCTCCCAACACACACACACACACACACACACACACACACACACACACACACACACACACACACACACACACACACACACACACACACACACACTGTACCTTCCCTCTTTATTCCTCCTTCCAATCTTTTCCTTTCCTCTCTCAGTCCTTGTCCTCTCTCTCTCTCTCTCTCTCTCTCTCTCTCTCTCTCTCTCTCTCTCTCTCTCTCTCTCTCTCTCTCTCTCTCTCTCTCTCTCTCTCTCTCTCTCTCTCTCTCTCTCTCTCTCTCTCTCTCTCTTCCTTCCCTCCCACCTGTGCCCTTCAGGTGTAATAATTCCAGACACACTCGTCGTTCCCTCAACAAGGTTTTAGTCTCGGGGTGAGTACGAGTGTTGGGTGTTGTGTGCCTCCTCCTCCTCCTCCTCCTCCTCCTCCTCCTCCTCCTCCTCCTCCTCCTCCTCCTCCTCTTCCTCTTCCTCGCGAACCGCTGTTTATTACTCCGTTACGACAAAATAAGAAGAAAAAACTAGGCTCTTGATGTTTACTTTTAGCTACCTTTCTTTCTGCCTTTTCCTCCTTCCCTCCGTCTCTCCATCCCTCCCTCCTTCCCTCCCTTCATCCCCTCGGTGAACTCTACTTTTTCCCCTCCTTTCTTTTGCTTCTACCTTGTTCTCTCCTCCACGACCCTTCTTTCCTTCCTTGCTTCGAATCTTTTTTACGTCCCTCGTTTCCTGTTTCCCTTTTCTCTCACGCCTCTCTTCTTCTCTCTGATCAAGTACAGGTGTTCGCTCCCTACATTATCCTACTCCTTCTCCTCCTCCTCCTCCTCCTCCTCCTCCTCCTCCTCCTCCTCCTCCTCCTCCTCCTCCTCCTCCTCCTCCCATCATCAGAAAGAGAAGGAAATTATATATATACTGAAGAGATAGTGAGTGGTTTAGAGAAATTATTATTATTATTATCTTTCTTCTTCTTCTTCTTCTTCTTCTTCTTCTTCTTATTATTATTATTATTATTATTATTATTATTATTATTATTATTATTATTTTATGTTAACTAATGAACTTTTGAGTAGACATATGACCTTTTACGTATAAATTATAACAAAACATTCCCTTTAAGAACGTTCCCTATTTCATTTTTATACTTTTTTATTATTATTATCATTATTATATTTTTCCTTTTTAAACAATATTGCGTTACGGGTCATAAATATTCGAGAGTTGTGAGGAAGAAAAAGAAGAAAAAGAGGAAGGAAGGAAAAAAAACAAAAACCAGCAACAACTTTTCAATGACACACAAAACTAATGATGACAGGGAAGGAAAATGAAACACTGTAACAGGAATTTCTATTTTTTAATTTAGTCTCCTCTTTGATGTGCCATATTTCTAGTTCAACTTAATCATTCCAACTTTGTAAAGCTTTTATTTTTTAACCATCACTTTTTTTTTATACCATCGTATTTGCCTGCTCGAATCTAATTTCCTTTTTTTTTTTTTTATTTTATTTTTTATTATTTTTGTTTACCTTGTGTATGTGTATGTGTGTGTGTTTTTTTGTTTGGTTTTAATTTAGCCTTTTTTTTTTTTTTGGGGGGGGGGGGGGGGGAGTGTTTTTCTTCCCATGCATTGAATGTGGTGTTTGTTTTCCTTTCTCGTTTTATCTTAATTATATTCTATAATTTTATGTTTATTTTTTTGGGTTTGTCAATCTCTTCGAGTTTTCATGTTGATTGCAATATTTTCTGAATCCGAACGCGATGGTGTTTTTTTTTTAAATTATTATTATTATTTTTTTTATTTTATTCTCATCATTCAGACTTTCAAATGCATTTCCACATTTCATATCTGTTTGATTTTTTAATTTCTGAATGTATGTATGTATGTATGTATGTATGTGGATGTCTCTGTCTGTCTGTCTGTCTGTCTCTATATGTCTTTGTTTGTGTGTCTCTGTCTATCTCTGTCTCATTTTTTATCTGTCTTATTGTTTATCTATCTATCTATATATCTATCTATGTATCGATCTGTCTAACCTCTACCTGTCTATATTTCTGTCTCTAAATGTATGTCTGTCTTTTTTTCTTCCTGACTTTTTTTCTTTCTTTTACTCTTTCTTTCTTCTCTCTCTCTCTCACACACACACACACACACACACACACACACACACACACACACACACACACACACACACACACACACACACACACACAGCTCCATCGTACCCAGGTCAGCTATACATACATTGTGTACAAATGTCAAAGGAGGATCACCAGAGGCTTGGTCAGCTTAGGGAACACCTTCTGACCACCACCACCACCACCACCACCACCACCACCACCACCACCACCACCACCACCACCACCACCACCACACACACACACACACACACACACACACACACACACACACACACACACACACACACACACACACAGATACACACTGTTAGTTATCATCAAATTATCACCAAGGACGTAGAAGGAACAAGAGGAGGAACACATAGGAACACATAGGAAGAACAAACAGCAACAGGCCTACTGGCCCTTACGAGGCTGTTTGTGATAAACTAGACTACACTATCTAATCTGGGATGAAGGATACAGGATAGTAAGGGTGAGGGATTCTCCCACCAGCCACGACTGGCAGGAGAGGAAGGCCAACCATGCAATATAAGTAAAAATAAATAAATAAATGCGTGGAATTAGATTAGTCTAGCCTATTACTACTGTCACTAACACTACTACCTGGCAAGCGATGTCAGGCCCCTAGCGACGTCCTTCCGAATCGAGATTTTGTAATTACTGTACATTAGAAGGAACTTGCTCAAAGTTTACTATGTTGACGAATAATGTTTTAGTTGCGGATTGGCTTCTAAGTATTTGTCCAGTCTATTTTTGAATGTATTAATTGTTTTACTGTCGACGACATTGGCGGGCAGGGAGTTCCAAACGTTAACGATCCGATTGAAAAAGAAATGTTTGGCTTCGTTTGATGTGAATCTTTTACCAGTAATCTTAAAAGTATGACGTCTTCTTGTTATATTTGATCGATCAAAAGTAATGTAATCTTCTGCATTGATATTATCAAATCCTTTAATTATCTTGAACATTTCAATTAAATCTCCTCTCATCCTTCGTTTTTCGAGGCTGAATAAGTTTAATTCTTTAAGTCTTTCTTCATAAGGTTTATTTTTCAGCCTTGGAATCATTTTCGTTATTCTACGCTGGACTCTTTCCAGTTTGTCAATGTCCTTTCTGTAATATGGGGACCAGAACTGTACGCAATATTCAAGATGAGGTCGTACTAGTGAATTATGCAGTTTTAATATGACTTTTTCTGATTTATTTTCGAAAGTACGCCCAATAAAGCCGACCAATCTGTTAGCGGTTTTAACTACCTCTGAGCAATGCTGACTGGGTTTTTAAATCGCTTGATATTGTGATTCCTAGATCTTTTTCCTTGTTCACTGCAGAAAGTAGTTTTCCATTCATTTGGTACTGAACGTGATCATTATTTCTTCCGATATGTAGTACCTTACATTTATCGACGTTAAATTTCATTTGCCATTTATTGGCCCAAGACGTTAGTCGATCAAGGTCTGATTGTAAGACTTCTCTGTCACTTGTCGAAGTTACTTTACTGGCAATTTTCGTATCGTCAGCGAATTTTGATATTTTGCATGAGATCCCATCATCTATGTCATTAACATATATCAGAAACAAAATAGGGCCAAGTACTGAACCCTGTGGTACGCCACTTTTTACGTTTAACCATTGAGAGGAGACACCGTTTAAGACTACTCTCTGTTTACGTTCAGAGAGCCAGTCCTGAAGCCAATTGTAGATGCTACCAGAGATACCGTGAGTCTTTAGTTTGTTAAGCAATCGTTGATGGGGAACTTTATCAAAGGCCTTTTGAAAATCCAGATATATGATATCTACTGCTCTGCTTTCATCGTACGTGTCAAAAACATTGTAAAAGAAGTCTAATAAGTTAGTTAGACATGAACGTTTATTACGAAAACCATGTTGTGAGGGTTTAATTATATCGTTGTCTTCAAGGAATTTCACCATATTGTCACGAATGATTGTCTCCATTAATTTACATACTACTGACGTCAGACTGATTGGCCTATAATTTCCGGGTTGTGACTTGTCTCCCTTTTTGAAGATTGGAGTTACATTAGCACGTTTCCAATCTGATGGAACTTTACCAATCCTTAAGGATTTATTGAATATGATTGCAAGCGGTTTACTGATCTGATGCTTGACCTCTTTCAAGATTTTCGGGGAAATTTTATCTGGTCCAGGGGTTTTATTAGTTTTCATCTTATCAATTTTTTGTTCAACGTCATTTTCTACGATGAGTAAAACATTTAAGAAGTTTTCGGTTCTTCTAGTCTCGAGTGGTTGAAACGATGAACAATCCTCTTCTGTAAATACGGATGCAAAAAAGTTGTTTAGGATTGTAGCCATTTCATTTTCGTCGTTTGTGTGATTTCCTTGTCCTTTAGTAAGTGGACCGATATTACAGGTAAGGGCTTTTTTACTCTTAACAAAACTATAAAATTCTTTAGGATTAGATTTACATGATTCCGCTATATATTCTTCAAGGTTATTCTTGCTGCGCTTTATTAGTCTCTTAGTTTCGCGACGAACTCTGTCAAACTCAACTTTGTCATCTTGGTTTTTAGTTGATATATACTTATCGTACGCGTGTTTTTTGAGAGAGAGGCTGTTTTTTATCTCATCGTTCCACCATTTTGGTTTATTCTTCCTTGCTGAACGTCTGTAACGATACGGTAGGAGGAGGAGGAGGAGGAGGAGGAGGAGGAGGAGGAGGAGGAGGAGGAGGAGGAGTATTTACAAACCTCGTCCCTCCCTCTCCTTCACACATGGACAAGCCTAAGCTAACCTAACATAACACCCCGAGGGAGATAGACATCCAATTAAATATATAATTAATTCACCTCAAATAACTGTCATATACCTGTTATTTCCCGTACTCACACCTCGCCTCTCCTACCTCAAAGTGTCCGTATTAAACTAGAATATTAATCCTACGCGGCGAGCAGACACTTACCTTACCTTACCTTAGTATAGTGAAGTCTTTGAGGTTAGTATCTTTTCACATTTAAGTTGAAGTGTCACTAGTGTTGCCTTAAGCCTTCAAAAAGAGCTACGTTTGCCTTGCTTTCAGTAGACACCGACCTGACCTGAATCAGTAATGGTGTTTACTTTGCTCCTAATGCTGAAAGAGACTAGATTATCTCTCTGATCCTCTCTATTCTGAAAGAGCAGTCAGTAGGTGTTAAGTGTGAGTACTCTGCAGGCTAACACAGTGTTGAAAGCAGTGTTGTAGGATACGTTAATCTGACTGAGAGGCTTAAAATAGGCTAAATAACACTTAGTACGTCAACAAGAAAGGAGAGAATCACTATATTCGACTGTTATAATGATTTTAGTGTCTATGGAAAACAAAAAAAGAACATTGTTAATCTCAGTTGCTGTGTTTTGTTTTGTTGTGTTTTGTGGCATTTGAACGTAAGCGAGTCGATTCTATTAACTGTGTAAGATAAATAATTTCAATCGTAATAACACATGGTAGAAGATCACATCCTACCCTTTGATTTGTGTGTCGTAGATGAAGTGCGACCTTACGTACACGTGACTGTTTTTCTTGTGTGTGTCTGTGTGTAGGTTTGATGCTGAAGGTCAAACAAGCATGTGAACTTTCTTTCCCATTGTACCAAGAGAATATCAAGGCGGATGTACAGCCATACCTCTCTCTCTCTTTTTCTTTCTCTCTCTTTCTCTGACCAACGCTATCTCATAATTCTTAGTCCGTGTATAGCGTGTTATTCCTTTTTATTGTAAGTTTGTTATGTGTCTTCCCTTCTCTTAATTATCTCTCCTTTCATCTCTTTCTCTATATCTTCCTCTCCCTCTCTCTCTCTCTCTCTCTCTCTCTCTCTCTCTCTCTCTCTCTCTCTCTCTCTCTCTCTCTCTCTCTCTCTCTCTCTCTCTCTCTCTCTCTCTCTCTCTCTTTCATTGCCACCCTATACGCTCTCATCTCACTTTATTTTCCATCTATTCATGGTTTCCTTTGTCTTTATTTTTATCAACTCTTACTTCTTCATCATCCTTCCCTCTCTTCCTTTTTTTTGTCGGTCTTCCTCCTCCTCTTACGTCTTCCTCCTCGCCCTCCTCCTCCTCCTCCTCCTCTTATCCGAACAATGTTTTCCTTTAGGGATCATAACTCTTAATTATTTTTTCCCTTGTTGATGGTGGGATGGGTATCGTTATTGCTCTTGTTGTTGTTGTTGTTGTTGTTGTTGTTGTTGTTGTTGTTGTTATTGTTATCAGTGGTGATGGTGGTGGTGGTAGTAGGAATAAGAATAGGAATAGGAAAGGGGGAAGGACTGCTGCTCTCCCGTGGATCCCGAGTTGAGGGTTCAAGATCCTGTGGAGTCTCTGGGAATATTCTTAGGTTCTCAGAGGGTCCTGAAGCGCTCTTCCTGCCGGGAGAGTGAGATTGGTGAATATTGATGCTGCGGGAATCTCTAGGATGAAAAGAACTTGCACTGGGGTCTTATATATACTCGGCGGGAGTCTTCTCGTAGTCTTCAGCGGCTCACAACGTTGATTGCCGTTAAGGTTGCGTACAATATATAGAAAGGAGTGGAAAGTTTAAATGATTTGTTGGAGTTGTGTCTTGTCTCAACATTCAACTTTATCTCCTTGGGTCTTTAATTTGTGGTATATAATCAAACAAGGTTACCAAAATCTGTGTTTACATGGACTTCTAAACAAACGCATTATTAACCAACTAAGAGAGGAGATAAAAAAAGTTGAATGGGTTGACTAATGATTACCAGACTTGAACTCGAACCAAGGCCAGAGGTTGTGAGGTTGTAGGATGGTTAAGTTAAGTTAGGTTAGGTTGTGAGGTTGTAGGTTTGTTTAAGTGCATGAAAGCAGGTGATGTCTTAGCTGCAAGGGAGAGCTGTGAGTAACTATAGGTAAGGTTAGGTTAGGTTGTGAGGTTGTAGGGAAGAGCTGTGAGTAACTATAGATGAGGCTTAGGTTACAAGTATACAAGTGTCTCCTTAAAAATCATCATAGACGTAACCAAAGTGCAGGTATACTTAAAATTAATAATTCACGCTTCCAGAACCTCATTCTTGTGTGTCTCAGGATTTCTTTAGCCGTTACAAAGACCACTGAGGCGCCTTAAGAGTTCATGGCTGCAACAAGATGACCAGTTTTGCCAAAGAGTCATTCAGAATAGAAAAAAAAGTTGCCTGTGTATATAGACTCAAGAAGCCATAAGACGAGGCCAAAACGACGTGCTTCCCGGCATATGACCCCCACTGACGATGAAGATGGCGAAGGGACGAGGAAGACGAGGAGGAGGAGGAGAACGAAGAGGAGTAGTAATAGTAGGAGGGACAAGGATATCGAAGTGAAAAATAAATAAGAAAAATGTAGAAGAGTTCAAGAAAAGCAAACGAGAAACTAAAAAGCGACTATGAAGAGAGAGAAAACAACACGAAAATGTCATAACTATTAACAGCAGAGAAAGAGGAGGAGGAGGAGGAGGAGGAAGAGGAGGAGGAGGAGGAGGAGGAGGAGGAGGAGGAGGAGGAGGAGGAGGAGGAAAGGATGCATTTGATCCTTCCTTCCTTCCTTCCTTCCTTCCTTCCTTCCGTCCCCACACGTACTAGAGCCGCAGACACCAATTCACAGCTGCATATAGAGTTATGGAAATGCAGGTGTTTGCCCTCTCCCGTGCGTCATGCATATGTAACCTGTGTGTGTGTGTGTGTGTGTGTGTGTGTGTGTGTGTGTGTGTGTGTGTGTGTGTGTGTGTGTGTGTGTGTAATGGATGCACGAAGAAGAGTAATGTCTTCTGCAGGAGGAATAAATTGAAGACAAGTCAAGAGTGTTCGTCGTCACTTTCAACGCCTCGATCTGTCTCATAACTCCAAGGAATTGTTTCACTTCACCTTCCTCTATCCTTACTCCTACCTTCCTCCATCGGCCCTTCTCCTATTCTCTCCTTCTCCTCCCTTCATTCTTTATTCTTCTCCCCTTCCCTTCCTCCATCCACCATTTTGTCCTCTCTTTGTTTCCCTTCATAGTTGTTGACAAGGAAAGGTCTCCGATGTCTACCCTAATTTTTCCTTCCACCAATCCTCGTTTCCCTTTCAGAGTCTCACATTGTATATTCATAGTGTTTAGGAATTCATTAACTTTTCCTTTACGTCAAATGTGTGTGTGTGTGTGTGTGTGTGTGTGTGTGTGTGTGTGTGTGTGTGTGTGTGTGTGTGTGTGGTGTGTGTGTGTGTGTGTGTGTGTGTGTGTGTGTGTGTGTGTGTGAGTGTGTAATGGAAATATATATATACAAGTGATACACACATATTCTCTCTCCCAATTTGCCATTTTCAGTCATTAGTGAAGTGCATTTTTCTACGTAACCTACAGTGTCATCATTTAAAATATTTTATAGTGCAAAAATCGTACATTTATTCAGCATAGTAAGAACAATTAATATATAAATAATTAAATCACATAAAATAATAATAATAGTCATAACACGCAAAAGCTTAAAAAGAAAAAGAAGAGGAAACCATCACTTCCATCCTGCATTCCTCTCCTCCTCCTCCTCCTCTTCCTCCTCGTCCTCCTCTTTCAAAGGCTTGTATTCTTCCTTTTGTTAGTGGTAAGTGCTAAATATTGAATTGCATCCCGCCAACACACACTTGCAGGCACTCAAAACTGTAAAGAAAACCAGGTATATGAAAACACTCGGTGAGGATGATAATTTCTCTGTGAAACAACCAACGTGACAGTTAACAGGAGAGAAAGTATAGTTACTGGTGGTGGTGGTGGTGGTGGTGGTGGTGGTGGTGGTGGTGGCTTGGAAAGAGAATAGCTGGGAGGTGTGAGGTGGAAATAAGAGATAAATGACAAGTTGATTGGGATGAGAATTGAAAGAGATGCCACCAAACTAGTGAACCAGCCAGCCAGCAGTTACCTAACCAGCCAGCCAACCAGCCAACCACTTAACCAGCCAGCCAGCCAGTTACCTAACCAGCCAGCCAGCCACCAAACTAGTGAACCAGCCAGCCAGCCAGTTACCTAACCAGCCAGCCAACCAGCCAACCACTTAACCAGCCAGCCAGCCAGTTACCTAACCAGCCAGCCAACCAGCCAACCACTTAACCAGCCAGCCAGCCAGTTACCTAACCAGCCAGCCAGCCACCAAACTAGTGAACCAGCCAGCCAGCCAGTTACCTAACCAGCCAGCCAGCCACCAAACTAGTGAACCAGCCAACCAGCCAGTTTCCTAACCAGCCAGCCAGCCACCAAACTAGTGAACCAGCCAGCCAGCCAGTTACCTAACCAGCCAGCCAGCCACCAAACTAGTGAACCAGCCAGCCAGCCAGGTTACCTAACCAGCCAGCCAGCCACCAAACTAGTGAACCAGCCAACTAGCCATTACCTAGCCCCACCACCAGTTACCTAACCAGCCAGCCAGCCACCAAACTAGTGAACCAGCCACAGCCAGTTATCTAACCAGCCAGCCAACCAGTCAAACACTTAGGAGGAGGGGAGGAGAAGGAGGAGTAGGAGTAAAGAAGAAAGGAAGCAGGAACAAAAGCAGGTGCAGGAAAGGAGAGGAGAAGGAGGATGAGAAGGAAAAGCTATATGGAGGAGGAAGAAAAGAAAGGAAAAGGAGAGGAGGAAGAGTATGGAAGAGGAAGAAGAAGAAAAGGAAAAGGAGGAGGAGGAGGAGGAGGAGGAGGAGGAGGAGGAGGTATATGTTGTGATTAGTGGTGGTGGTGGTGGTGGTTAGTGGTGGTGGTGGTGGTGGTGGCTTGGAAAGAGAATAGCGGGGGAGGTGTGAGGTGGAAATAAGAAATAAATGACAAGTTGATTGGGATGAGAATTGAAAGAGATGCATGAAAGTGTGTAACTGAGAAAGAGAGAAAAAAAAAGAGCGAAAGAGAGAGAGAGAGAGAGAGAGAGAGAGAGAGAGAGAGAGAGAGAGAGAGAGAGAGAGAGAGAGAGAGAGAGAGAGAGAGAGAGAGAGCACCCACCAGTCATTGCGTGTGGAGGGAAGTGGCAACAGATGGTAAAGTTGTAGGCAGGAATGATGTAAAGGAAGGAAGAGAAGGAAGGAAGGAAGGAAGGAAGGAAGGAAGGAAGGAAGGAAGGAAGGAAGGAAGGAAGGAAGAGAAGGAAGGAAATGAAGAGAGACGAGAACTGGCGTCTGGACAGAAAAACACACTCAATAAAACTCTTAATTTCATCAGGAATGTGATATTTTCTCCCTTACTGCCTCCGCCAAGTTAGGAGGAACACGTGTAGATGAAAGGAGAAGGAGGAGGAAGAGGATCTGAAGTGGAGTGAAGTTAAGGAAAGTTAAAAAGAGTCCAGTTAGGAGGAGGAAGAAGAGGAGGAGGAGGAGGAGGAGGAGGAGGAGGAGGAGGAGGAGGAGGAGGAGGAGGAGGAGGAGGAGGAGGTAGAGGTGTCAGTAGTAACGTTGAACTATTTCTCTGTAACATCCTCCTTTCTCCCCTCCCCTTTACCTCCCTTTCCTCCCTCCCCTTCCCCCTCTTTACCTCCCTTTCCTCCTCCCCTTCCCTCCCACATAATGGCCATTTAATGACATCAAACCATCATATGAGAGCACGTTTGAGACCACTCCAATCACACTGATGGAAATTTTTCTCCTCTTTCCCTTCTCTTCTCTCACCCATTTTTTTCCCCGTCGCCATGAAACTCACTCTCTGGGTCTCTCTTGTTCCGTGTCTTTTGTCCTTAATTTCGTCAAGGCTTTTTTTCATGGTTTTTCCTATTGTGCTTTTTGTCTCTATATTTTTTTTTACGTGTCTAGACTGTATCACGCTTCTTGTCTTTCTGCCTGTTTGTCTGTCTGTCTGTCTGTCTGTGTGTCTGTGTGTCTGTCTGTCTGTCTGTCTGTCTGTCTTGCATGAATTATCTCAGCCTTGTCTTCGTAGATTTCTTTCTGCTTTTCTTATTCTCATTTTTCTTTTTATTTGGTTTGCTCTCCCCTTCCCAAGACCCTCAATCCTCAGCCCCACTACATTTCGTTCAGCCTCTTGCTACTTAATTAATCATATCCTCTGTTTCTTGTGACATATACGTAATTTTTCTGTATTCTTCGTCCGTTTCCCTCTCCGTCCATAGATAATGAGTCACAAACCAATATTTTTTTTCCAGTATTATTGAGAATTTCATTTTTTTATTATGTTTTTTTATATCTATGTACACATGTATTTTCCATATGATTTCCAGGACTGTATTTACCATTGAGTTGTATTGACATAGTGTTGCGTGTGTATAGCAGGTAGGGATAAAGGGTGTGTTTGTAAAGGTAATATTGTGTGGTTTTTTTTGTACCACTATATCAATCCCTTTGCTACCCTATTACTGCCTTTGACCAATAACACATTCACAGATAAGGTTAATATATAGGGTATTGTAATTTTGGCGATAAGTGGAAAGTATTATGAGGGATTTTTTTTAACGTTTTTTTTCCCCCTTGGCCAGAGCTCTTTTGATTAATTTAAAAAAAAATTGCAGAATATTTGCGAACACCATATCGCGTTTTCATATTAATCACTCACTCTATTATTATTATATTTATTTTTTTGTGTATGAGTTAGGTTTGGGATTAAGGTTAACAATGTATTTAGTGGTTCTGTTGTTGTTATAATTTTTTTATAACTTTTTTGAGGAAATTGCACAAAGGTGATTTTGAATAGTTTTCGTGAATTCAATCAGAGTTTTGGGTTCAGGAAATTCCATTGTGGCTTTTAATTTTTTATTTTATGGAATGATTTGTTTGAAGTATTAATCTTTTTTTTTTTCATGCAATTATGATTTTAAAAGGTGATTTATTTTTGCTTTCTACTAATACAGTTTGTGCTTAGAGTCAAATGGGATGTTTTTTGTATATAAAGCACGATAGGGTAAGGTGGATCAAGCAACACACACACACACACACACACACACACACACACACACACACACACACACACACACACACACACACACACACACACACTCACAAATCCCTTGCTGCCCAACCAACTGGAACATTTACTTGCATTGTCATTCCTCCCTTGGGACGGTGAGAATAAAAGAATTCTTGTCTCTTCGATCCGCGCTTCACCGACACCAATCTTAAACCTGTGTGTGTGTGTGTGTGTGTGTGTGTGTGTGTGTGTGTGTGTGTGTGTGTGTGTGTGTGTGTGTGTGTGTGTTGAACATTTGCTGTAAAAGTTTCATCCAAAGAAAACATTTAATTCCATTGTTAGAATCGATGCACCAAATGTTGTTTACTTAAAAAAAAAAAAAAATGAAATAAAACAACAACCACGGAATTACGATACAATACAATTCACCTAAATCCAATACAACAAGAAAATATTGTGAGCTATACGAAATGACAGTAAACAACAGTACAATGTTTCAAGGACGTGCGAGAAAGTAATAATAAAAACAATGTACTTTACTGCACTTTTTCCCCGGCAATACATAGACGTCGTTATACCCAACAGCTGCTGGCCATGCTCTGCTCTTTGTCCTGTGTTCAAGTTCCTCCCGGGTGTTTGAGTGCGTGTAGCAATAGTTCAACCTTTTATTATGATTATTCTAGGATGTGAAAGTATTGTTAATCATATAAGTACGAATAGCATTGGTGTTAGTAGTTGCAGTAGTAGACAAAAATAGTAGTAGCTGTAGTAGAAAAAAATAGTAGTAGTAGTAGTAGTATTTGTTTCTTTTGTATATTTTGTAGTAATAGTCAGGGTGATAGTGATGGTGTTTTGTGGTTGTACTATTATTATTATTATTATTATCATTATCAGTGGTTATGGTGGTGATGGTGGTGGTGGTGGTGGTGGTGGTGGTCGCACAGAGGAAGGTATTAGAGTATAGAAGTTGCTATGGAGACTTTCACACCAAGTTAGATACAAGATTCATAAACACCAAAAAAATGTGATAAAAATATCTTTCCTTTTAGAATCCAGTGTCTCTTAAAAGCTCCATAGTTGCACACGATAATAGATACAAGGAAGAACAGACAGCAACAATCCTACTGGACCTAACGAGGCTGTCTGTTTAGCTACACTTACTACTATAATACTTACTTGATAGTAGTAGTAGTAGAAGCAGTATAGAGTAATAGTAGTAGTAGATGATGTCTGAAGCGCTAGTAACCAGGTAGTGCATTCTGAGAAGGGAAGTTAGCGTGTCTCTGTGCTGTTGCGTGAGTGTATTGACTACTGCGTGTTGAGAGGGACTTGAGGGGCGGCGGTGCGTGGAGGGGAGAGGTGAGAGCGGCGAGGACCCAGAGCAGCTCCAGGAGAGAAGATGGAAGGTGATGGTGGTGAGATGTGACATAACCGGACGGAGAGGTGTGTAGCTATAAACCTGGAGAATATATAGATATCATAACACCTACATCTCTCCCTTCCATTCTGTGTGATAAAGTATCCTTATATCTTATACCTGTACCACCCATACAGCCATATACAGCTATATAGAACACATATACAACCTACCTACACACACACACACACACACACACACACACACACACACACACACACACACACACACACACACACACACACACACACACACTTCAGGAATAACACCAAAGAATATATTATTGTACCCAGTAATTTATTTTTATTTTTAGACAACCTCAGTCCTCTCTACCTTTGCTTATTAATTCATCTTGGGTTTCACAGGAAGCTTAGAAGGAAAAGAAAGGAAGATATGTGTTGTGGTTGTGATGTGTTGTCTCGTTACTGCTTGTTACGTGCGTGCGTGCGTGCGTGCGTGCGTGCGTGCGTGAGAGAGAGAGAGAGAGAGAGAGAGAGAGAGAGAGAGAGAGAGAGAGAGAGAGAGAGAGAGAGAGAGAGAGAGAGAGAGAGAGCGAACAAAGCATTTTTTCTCTATTTTTTCCCCTCAAATTTACATGAGATCAAGTTTGTAGTTCCAAAGTTGGGCAAACGAGGTGCGTGAAGCTGAGTGACTCCACCAATTAGAGAGAGAGAGAGAGAGAAAGAGAGAGAGAGAGAGAGAGAGAGAGAGAGAGAGAGAGAGAGAGAGAGAGAGAGAGAGAGAGAGAGAGAGAGAGAGAGAGAGAGAGAGATAGAGATAGAGATAGTAGTAGTAATAGGAATAACTGTAGTAGAAAAATTCCTCCCCCCATCCTGAGACTTGGACAGGAAGCTAATATTGTTAAGACTGTGATTGGTTGGTGAAAGCTTCTATTTTTTTTTCTTCTTCTTCTTTTTCGTAAGTTGTTCTTTTTCTTCTTCTTGTGAGGAATAAATGGCTTTTGAGTGGAGAGTGAGTTAGCTTGTATTATTGACTTTCTGCCTCCACGTGCCCGCCGGTGAGTTTCCTGCAGTGGCCACGAGAGGGTACGTTTGGATGGGAGTCGCTTCCCTCTTACGTATTTTATCCTCACAGAAAAATCTCGAAATTCGACGAGAGATTAAATTTCTCCCTCCCCTCGTCCCTTGGGTGTGTGTGTCTCTGTGCGTGTGTGTGTGTGCGTGTGTGTGTGTGTGTGTGTGTGTGTGTGTGTGTGTGTGTGTGTGTGTGTGTGTGTGTGTGTGTGTGTGTGTGTGTGTGTGTGTGTGTGTCGGAAAGAAAAGTAATGCGTTTTTAAAGGAAATCTTTTTACCAAGAATGTCTTTGTATTGGATCAAAATGTTAAGGAAGAGGTAACGAAATCATATTCTCTTTGTCCGTCTGTCTGTCTGTCTGTCTGTCTTGGCTTGTTTTGTTGTAGTAGTAGTAGTAGTAGTAGTAGTAGAAGTAGTAGTAGTAGTAGTAGTAGTAGTAGTAGTAGTAGTAGTAACAGTAGCAGTGATAGAAATGAGAGGAAAGGGAAACTATATTATATTCTCTTCTCACTTTGCCCTTCCTATCCCACCTTCTGCCTCTCCTCCTCCTCCTCCTCCTCCTCCTCCTCCTCCTCCTCCTCCTCCTCCTCCTCCTCCTCCTCCTCCTCCTCCCACCTTCATTCCGCCCTTCGTATTCAAGTGAGTAAATGATTTGAAGAAGTCTTCCCCTAAATTATTTTCTCGCCATCTGCCTTTTTTGGTTTTCCTTATGTTCATTTTTTTGTTTCTTTCATCTATCCATCTGTTCCTTATTTTTTTTTTGCCTTCCTTAAAATCTCATCTCTTTATCTCTCTTATTTTCTCTCTCTTTCTTTCTCTTCTACACAATTTTTCTTCCTGCATTATGTCTTATTTTCTTTCATTATTCGTCCGTTGTCTAATTCTTCTCTACATCCTAAAGAAGAAGAAGAAGACGAAGAAGAAGAAGAAGAAGAAGAAGAAAACGAGGATAAGGTGTCGTCTTTTCTCTTCATGGTCTCGTGCATCCTCCTCCTCCTCCTTCTCCTCCTCCTCCTCCTTCTCCTCCTCCTCCTCCTCCTCCTCCTCCCTTTCTTCCTACTTTCCCGGGCCATTACTACCATATGTCTAGCATTTGTCGGTGCCAAAACTGCGCACAATGATAATATTTACGTCGCCTGGCACTGTGTCTTGTGTTGGGTGCTGTAAGGGTTTAGTCACGCACACCCTAACCCCCAATCCCGCCCACCCTTCCCTTACTAACCCCCAACCTCGCCTACCCTTGCCTTACTAACCCCCAACCCCCACCCTTCCCTTCCCAACCCCTTTCCCCTTCCCTCTTCCCCCTCTAACCCTTTCTCATTCATTCTGGTTTTTTTCTGCCTTCCTTCCCTTCCTTTCCTTCCTTCCTTCCTTCCTTCCTTCCTTTCCTTTCTTCCTTCCTTCCTTCCTTCCTTCCTTCCTTCCAACCCGAACTATACGTACAGGTAAGTAGGCAGGTTTTTTTTTCTTTTTTTCTCTCTCTCTCTCTCTTTCTTTCTTTCTTTATCTCTCTTTTGTTTTTTTTCTTTGCTTATTTTTATATTTAGGAACGAGTGGTATTGATGCTGTTTTTCCTTTTTTCTTCTCGTTTTTTTTATAATGAAATTTGTTACGCCGTATATGTGAGCGAGAAAGAGAGAGAGAGAGAGAGAGAGAGAGAGAGAGAGAGAGAGAGAGAGAGAAGAGGATTGATGTTGGACGAGAGAGTACAGAGAGAGAGATGAAGAGATGAATGAATAGAGAGAGAGAGAGAGGTGGGGAGAGATGAATGGCTCTGTAAGGGGGAAGGAAAGAGGGCGGGAGGAAGAAACGAAGGAGAGGAGAGAAGAGAGGAGGGGAGGGGAGGAGAGGGGAGGAGAGAGGAGGAGAGAGGAGGGGAGACCAAAAGAGTAATCCCATACATCCTTCTTGCAAAAAAAAAAAAGAAAAAAAAAAAAAGACGACTGACTAGTAAGACGAATAGCTCTTCTAAAAATGATGTTTCTAATGTTATTTATTTATTTATTTATTTATTTATTAATTTATTTTATTTATTTATATATTTTATTTTTTCTGTGTGTGTTCGTAGTTTTAAAAGTAAGGAAATTCACCACAACATTTTTCTCTCTCTTTTAGATATCTCACCCTAACAGACACACACACACACACACACACACACACACACACACACACACACACACACACACACACACACACACACACACACACACACACACACTTAACTCCATCGTCGCAAAAAATAAGACAAAACACACAAAAAAACATGAATAATTATGGTTAGGGAAGGGAACACAAAAAGCAAATCACGTGCCTATCAATGCCATTTCCAGAAGGTAGAACGTCAACGAAACTTTATGCCAAACAAATGGTTACAAATAGTCCTTAACACACACACACTTGTTTCTCTCTCTCTCTCTCTCTCTCTCTCTCTCTCTCTCTCTCTCTCTCTCTCTCTCTCTCTCTCTCTCTCTCTCTCTCTCTCTCTCTCTTTCTCTTTCTCTCTCAGGTGGACTTTCTATTTACTTTGATATCTCCTCCAGTTCTGCCTTAGTCCCCCAATATTCTCCCTTCCCCTACCCGCCTCTTTCTCCTCTCCCCTCTTCCTCCTCTCCCCTCTCCTCCACTTCTCTCTTCCTCTCCTCCATCCCATTTCCCTCTCCATCGGTGCTCCAATTGATGGAAGTTGGAACGCAAGCTGTGGTTAATAGGCAGTGAAGTTGTGTGGAAAAGGTTGGAGTCCTGTGGGAATGCAGCTTTTGTCTTGCCCCGTGTGTGTGTGTGTGTGTGTGTGTGTGTGTGTGTGTGTGTGTGTGTGTGTGTGTGTGTGTGTGTGTGTTATGGATTTTGTTCACTGTGGGTAGAGTATCGTGTTCACTATTAAGGATATACAGTGTCTTGCATTATCTATTGTGTTATGTAGGATTTGATGGTATATGTATATTGGATTTGTTGTTATTATTATATACTTTTACGAGTTACTTATGATTTATAGTTTTGTTTTGTACTTAGTTGTTTATGGATACATACATATATGCATACTTATTTTTATACATACATACATACATACATACATACATGGTGATGTTCATTTATTTATTTATTTACTTATTTATTTATTTGTTTGTTGAGCACTATCTTTTCTCTCTCTCTCTCTCTCTCTCTCTCTCTCTCTCTCTCTCTCTCTCTCTCTCTCTCTCTCTCTCTCTCTCTCTCTCTCTCTCTCTCTCTCTCTCTCGCTCTCTCTCTCTTCTTCACCTTGCACTACTATATTTCCATTATTATATTTTCTTTGTTGCTTATTCTACATTTTTATATTTTCCAAGTTTTATATTTCATACTCTTGACTACATTTTATAATCTTTGCGATAGTAATTTTACATTTTTATATTTCCTGTCTACATTTTATTCTGTTCCTGTTACTGGTTGGAACATTTTATATATTTTCTCCCTTTTCTACATTTCAATATTCTCTGGCTACATGTTCTACTTTTTTTTTTTTTTTCATGTTACAAATTCTACATTGTATAATTTCTGTCTGCTGCAATACTATTATTATGGTGGCATTTTTATATTTCTATGTACAACTTATTCTATATTTTATACTTTCTGACCTTCCTTACATTCTATTGTGCTTTGGGTACATTTCTATATTTTCTTCGTTACTTATTTTTATATTTTATCACATTTCTCGTTTCCTCTCAATCATCCATTCTTCTTCACTCTTTTTTTCTCTCTAATTCCATCGTTTCTTCCTCCTTTTCTTCCTCTCTCTCTCTCTCTCTCTCTCTCTCTCTCTCTCTCTCTCTCTCTCTCTCTCTCTCTCTCTCTCTCTCTCTCTCTCTCTCTCTCTATTCCCCTTTCACTTTCCTCTCCTTATTTCTCTCCCTGTGTCCCCTCTCGTCCTCTTCTTTCCCGGGTCCTCTAAACGTCAATTTCTCATCTTTTGTCCTCCTATCCCCTCCCTCGTGGTGTCAGGGGGGTGGGGGTGCAGGGGGAGGGGGTAGAGACAAGGGAGATAGGGTGAGTGGGGGAGGAAGGGAGAAAGGAAGTGAGGGAGACAGGGAGGATAAAAAAGGGAGGAGCAAAACGTTTCTGTGCCACCGATGCAGCTATTTTTTGTCTCTCTTTGTCTCTCTTTCTGTCTTTTTTTTCTTCTTCTCTCTCTCTCTCTCTCTCTCTCTCTCTCTCTCTCTCTCTCTCTCTCTCTCTCTCTCTCTCTCACTTTTCTCTTAAGTAATTTTGAAGAGAAAGGAAAAAAGAGAGAAAAAAAAGAAGAAAAAAAACAGACAGACAGTTACACAGACACATACATACATACATACAGACAGACATACAGATAACGCCCCTTGTGCCAGCCTATGAAATGTGTTAATTTACATAAGAAAAAACACATTTGAAACAATACCACGATATATATTTTTTTCCATTATCTCTTTGTTGCTATTGCGTGAAGAGTGCCAAGGGGGGAAGGGTGTGTGGGCGTGTGGGAGGGAGGGAGGGAGGGAGGGAGAGAGAGAAGTGTATCTCTGAGGGCAG
>JAXIVD010005958.1:0-26226 GCA_036785275.1 Cancer borealis
GTGAGGGACCCTCTGTACCTGGGTTTTGTGGCACACCACCAGCGCACCAACGTTCCGACGGTGCTCCAACGACGTCACTGGGGCAGACAGCTGCTGGTCCCCCAATCGGTCGCCTGGTCCTGCCAATCGAAGGGCACGTCGCTGAACTGCATCGAGTCTCTGCATGTGGGTGGCTACACTCGACATCCAAGACAGGGCACCGTACTCCAGGTATGGACGTATCTGTGTCTTGTACAGGGTGAGGATGCCCCGTGGGTCGAGACTACCTGCCATCCTACGCAAGGCAGAGACTCGCAGGGAGGCCTGGTGTGCGACAGCAGTAACGTGGTGGTCGAAGCGTAGACTGCGGTCCACAGAAACTCCCAATATCTTGACATATTCCTGGAGGGGCAGACTCTTGCGTCCAAAACGCAGGTGTCCTGAGACTGCTTGAGAGGCGCCTGGGAACCGCGAGATGACCATCGCCTGCGTCTTCTCTGGGGCGAAGCTGACCTGCCACACTTCTCCCCACTGCTCCACCAGCCTGAGCCGTCTGTTCACTTCCCTGACGGCGCGCTGGCTGTCGGGGCGGCAGTAGGAGCAGGAGAGTGTGCAGTCATCAGCATATGCTGCCACTGTTGTTATCTGCTTGAGGAGGTCATCGATGTAGATGTTCCACAGGATTGGGCCCAGCACTGAACCCTGTGGAACTGAGGCCTCTATTGGGGAAGATCCTGATGACTGCCCGTTGATTACCACCTGGAGAGTCCTCCCCTGAAGGTAGAGCAACATCAAGAGGTCACCCTGGATACCCTTGGCATGAGGCTTTTCAATAAGCCCCGCGTGCCAGACCCTATCAAAGGCTCCAGCAATGTCCAGGGCCACCACAATGGAATCCAGACCTTCATCCAGAGCGTCTTGCCATTCCTTGGAGAGGAGGAGTAGGAGGTCAGCGGTAGACCGGCCGGGCCTGAAGCCAAACTGTTTGTCTAAGAGCAGGTGGTTCTCACTCAGATGCTGACAGATGGCTCCAGCCACAATTTGCTCCAGCACCTTCCCCACCACGGAGAGCAGGGAGATAGGCCTGTAGTTGGTGGGTAAAGACCTCAAGCCTTTTTTGTGGACCGGAACCACACGCGCCTTCTTCCATATTGAGGGCCACTTGCTTTCCCTCAGGCAAGACTTGAAGACGGTGGCGAGAGGACCTGACAGCTCCTTAGCGCAGTGTTTGAGGACGCGGGGACTGACGTCGTCCGGACCAGTGGCTTTTCCCACGTCCACTGCACAGAGTAGCCTCTCAACCTGCCCTGCCGTCACTGGTACACATGTGACAGTGCAGTCGGTTTCTTGGGGCAGTGTTGGTGCAGGTCGTTCTGGATCACCGACCTTCATCTTAGCGCTGAAGACCTCGGACAGGAGAGAAGCCTTGTCTCCACTGTCTGTGGCAGTGGATCCGTATGGCCTGATGAGAGGAGGGATAGCGTCACGGTAGTTAATTCCCTGTCTCTCCTTAACCAGACTCCACCAGGTCTTGTTACCAACTCCTGGGCCGCAAAGCTTCCTCTTCATGTCCTCATTTTGTTGTCTCCTCGCCCATCTGCAGGTAGCTGTCATCCGCTTGTAGGCTTCCCGGTGTAGAGTTTTGTTCCGGTCAGTTGGATGACGCTTGTACCTCAGCCAAGCGGCATGTTTGGCCTCGGCAGCAACCCTGCATTTAAAGCCGAACCAGGTGGGGTCATCAGGCCTGGTGAGGTACACTCGGCTGGGGACATGCTGCTGCTGGAGGGCAAGGAGCTTGGTGGTAAGAGCGCGTGCCTTGTCTTCAGTGTTTCCCTCCAGGAGGGCTTCCCAGTCTGTGTCCTTCATGGCTTGTCTCATGGACGTCCAGTCAGCCCTCTCCCAAAGCCAGATTGTGCGCGAGACGGCGTCTTCCCTCGCCGTGTTCAGCTCGACCTGAGCTAGTACGGTGTAATGGTCCGAGCTGCCCACTGGCCCAAGCTGTTTGCACTGGATGCTGGTTTCGGGGAGGTCTGACAGCACAGGATCCAGTATCCCTCCCCGCTCATGAGTAGGGAAGGTCACGTGGTTTGCAAGACCTTGTACCGTCAGAAGGTTGTCGAAGGCTTCCTGCTCTAGGTGGAAGTTTAGGTCTCCCACTACCATCACCTGGGAACACTGGTGTTGTAGGAGCAGGGAGTCAAGCTCCTCCGTCAGGAAATCCAGAGGAGACCGTCCTTGTCTGGGGGGGCGGTACATGACACAGAGGAGGTGACCGCTGTTGTCTGTCAGTACCACCCTGAAGAAAAGAGCCTCCATATGGTGGTGGAGCGCTACGTCTAATTCCTGTGTTTGAAGGCCGTCTTTAAAGCAGGCAGCCACACCTCCACCTGCTCTATTTTCGCGGTCTTTCCTTACCCACTGTGAATATCCAGGAATTTTTCCGAACGTAGGCTCCACATCACCAGTGAGCCATGTTTCCGTCACAGCAACAACATCAGCACGATGTCGCATGACGAAATTGTGTGAGGGGTCACCAATGTTTGTACGTAGCCCTCCCACAATGAGGCGGTGGCTGGATCGCCCGTTTCTTTGAGGTGCAGTGGCCGGGCGAGGCGTGTTAGTACCTGCCCTGCCACAAGAGGGTGTTCCAGTTGATGTGTTCACTGGACTGTGGTTGCCAACTGGGAGGCTGGAGGGGGTTTTGAAAGGGCTGTTGAGGATGGGAAGTTGGTTGCCTTGCCAAGCCCTCTGTCAAAACCCTTCTGAGAAGCATTTCCTGGCGTTGATCAGCAGCACGACTGTAACACACCTTGTGTGTGTGTCCGAAGCGGAAACAATAGTCGCAGCGAGGCCTTTCTCCGTCTCTGCGTAGCCCCAGGGTCCTGATGTCTTGTGAGTGACTCAGGCGGAGTGGTTGCTCTCTCTCTCTCTCTCTCTCTCTCTCTCTCTCTCTCTCTCTCTCTTCTCTCTCTCTCTCTCTCTCTCTCTCTCTCTCTCTCTCTCTCTCTCTCTCTCTCTCTCTCTCTCTCTCTCTCTCTCTCTCTCTCTCTCTCTCTCTCTCTCTCTCTCTCTCTCTCTCTCTCTCTCTCTCTCTCTCTCTCTCTCTCTCTCGCTTATTTAAACTTGATACATTTGCTACAGTAGTGCTAAGGTTCTGGTTAGGATGCCAAGGACTATCTATAGCTATGAATATGAAATATATTTATACATGTACGTACAATCTTGGAAAAAAGATTATTTACAAAGGTAGTTCAAGTTTTAACCAGACATTTGTTCTTGACTTAAGAACCTGCAGAGTAGTGGTGAGGTGCAGGTCGGTCTGGTGTACAAAGGTGTTTGACGTGTTTCACAGTTGGCTGTAGCGTGGTGTGAATCAGCGGAGATAATGTCCCGTCATCAAGTAGGGAACAGTCACTTGGTAGCGGGTAGAGTACGAGGGCAGTGTTGATGGGTTGAGACGCAGCCCTGCCAGTTGTAGAAGCTGCATCCTGTGCATTGTGTACACTTCACTGCTGGAGAGGTTGGAAGTGCCGTGTAGCACCTTCCTTAGCTTTCAGTCAGGCGAGCCGCTGGTCTCTGGCTTGGGAACCTGGTCCAGGAGACTGATGTACGACGAAGAGTAGAAGGACCATGCAAGGGGCGAGTATTCCATCAGAGAGCAGACTTAAGATATTTAGTGTGTCCACTCCCTGAGCGTCCACAAGATGAGCGATGCGTCGAACACAGCTCAGCTTCCAGGCATCCTTGGCAACCTTACTGACGTGGTTGGTAAAGGTAAGGCCATTGTCAAACTCAACCCCAAGGATGTTGAGGTCAATTTTTCTGCCTTCAAGGAGAATGGTGTTTTGGTTCCGGTTAACAGCATCTTATCTTCGAGAAGTGAGCGTAGCTTAGAATTGCTCTGTCATCTTTTGCCCCAGGAGGCTATACTATGAAGCATCTGGTTGATGCAAGCGACTTTTTTGTGGCTCTCACTCCTCTCACATTTATTTTCTTAATTTACATCAAAAGGGTACTGGCCAAGGGAAAACAAAAATATGTTTAAAAAAATCTCGCTTGTCGCCAAACACTGTTAAGAGGTCAGTAAGAGAAATAGAAACCAGGAGTGGAGGTCCAGTTAACATTAGAAATGTCTTGACCCTCCTCTTTTGAAAGAGTTTAAGTCATAGGAAGATGGTAAGACAGACAAGGGAAGAGAGTTCCAGAGCTTACCAGTGTAAGGGATGAAAGAGTAAAAATACTGGTTAAATCTTGCATTAGAAAAATGAACAGAGTAAGGATGAGAAGTAGAAAGTCTTGTGCAGCGAGGCCGCGGGAGGGGTAAAGGCATGCAGTTAGCAAGTTCAGAAGAGCAGTCAGTATGAAAATAGCGGTAAAAAAGAGATAAAGATGCAACATTGCGTCGGTGACTTAAAGAATCAAGACAGTCAGTTAGAGGAGGAGAGTTGATTAGACAAAAAGCTTTATACTCCACCCTGTTTAATAGAGCTGTGTAAGTTGAACCTCCCAGACATGAAAGCCATATTCTATACATGGGCGGTTAAGGCCCCTGTACAGAGCAATCAGCTGGGACGGAGAGAGATATGGACGCAGACGTCATAGGACACCTATTTTCTTGGAAGCTGATTTAGCAGGACTAGAGATATGAAATTGCCTGTTTAGTTTTTCAGTAAAGGATATACCGAATGTGTTTAATGTGAAGAAAAGGGAAAGTTGAGCGTCATTGAAGAAGAGGGAATAGTTTTCTAGAAGGTTATGTCGAGTAGATAGATGTAGAAATTGAGTTTTAGAGGCATTGAACATAACCAAGTTTGCTTTGCCCCAATATAAACCTAGTGAAAGCTCAGAAGTTAGCCATCCCATAGCATCTAGTCTTGAATCACTTAATTCTTGTTGGGCTGGGCGTATGTTGTACGACATTGAAAAATGCAAAGTGGTGTCAATAACATAGGAGTGGATAGGTCATTGAGTCAAATTTAGGAGATCATTGATGAATAATAGAAAGAGAGTGTGGATGATAGGACAGAACCCTGAGGAACAACACTGTTGATAGTTTTAGTAAAAGAGCAGTAATCGTCTACTACAGCAGCAATAGAACGGTCAGAAAGGAAACTGATGATGAAGGTACAGAGAGAAGGATAGAATCCGTAGGAAGATAGTTTAGAAATAAGATATTTATGCAAGGCTCTATCGAAGGTTTTCAATATGTCAAGGCCGACAGCAAAGGTTTCACCGAAGTCCCTAAATGAGAATTACTTAGATTCATTTAGGAAAGCAAGAAGATCACCAGTAGACCGGCCTTTCCGGAAACCATACTGGCAATCAGAGAGAAGGTTGCGAGCTAATAGATGCCTCATCTCTTCTTGTTAAGGAAAGTGTAACGAGAACATTACTGTGTGTGTTTGTGTGTGTGTGTGTGTGTGTGTGTGTGTGTGTGTGTGTGTGTGTGTGTGTGTGTGTGTGTGTGTGTGTGTGTGTGTGTGTGTGTGTGTGTGTATGTGTGTGTTATAACGAGACATTAACGTTTGTGTGCAAGGATGGTCTTACCCAGTGTACGGGTGTCTCTGCTCTTATCATAGTTAGGTAGTTATGACGTCAACAGCTGGAGGGGGGAGGTCTACCAGCTGGAGGTGACGAGGAATGGCCGCGGAGAGAGGGAGGAGAACACAGCGAATCTTCGAGTTGCCTGGACGCGCGCTCTCCCTGACCTGCCTGCCCACCCCGGAGGAGCCGTGACGAATCCACCCATTGGCGTTGGGCAACACACACTCACGCCGTCGAGTCTAAGTGTGGCAGCGGTGGAGCAGCGGGAAAAGCCAAGAGCGAGCTGGAGGTCTGGAGCTGCGGTGTCCGTGTGAGACGCGGCGGACGGGCGTGCAGTGGCGACTGGCGAAGCATACTGGGCGACCAAAACTCAACCTCTTGTTAAGCTACAATAAAGCTCACTGGAGCAAGTGACGTTTCATTGTGCCACAAGCTATCTAGACACCATGAGTGAAAGTGCACTTGACCTGAAACTGATCCCAGAATACGATGGCTCCGGTAAGCAGTCAGTGGCGGAGTGGCTCGAAAAGCTCGAGCTTGTGTGTAAGCTTCGAGGCGTCATGGATACTGCAAGTGTTATTCCGCTCCGCCTCACGGGAGGTGCCTTTGCCGTGTACCTACAAATGGCCAAGGTATACAGAAAAGATGCCAAGAAAGTGAAGGAAGCACTGGTGACTGCTTTTGCTGTGGATCCATATGTCGCTTATGAACAGTTCTTCGCTAGGAAGCTGCACACTGGTGACTCACCGGACGTCTTTCTGGCCGAGTTGCGACGATTGGCGTCCTTATTCGGAGGACTAAGTGATAAAGGCTTGGCCTATGCATTTGTGTCTGGGCTCCCAGAAGGAGTTCGTCAGCTTTTGAGAGCAGGATCCAGAATGGAGACTCTGGATTTGGATCAAATTCTCGCTCGGGCCAGGGCAGTGATAAAGGACGAGTGTTCCACTGATGCAGCAGGAGTGAGTCTCTGCGCCGGAGGATCCAGTGCTGAGCCTCGAGTAGCCACCTCTACGCTTCGGTGCCATGTGTACAATGGCATGAACCACTTTGCAAGGGATTGCTTAGCCCGTCCGCAAGACTACCCGGTCGGCAGGGGAGGGAAAAATAACCAACGACGCCTTATGCGAAGCAATGTGCGCTGTTACCGTTGCGGCCGTCTCGGCCACATAGCTGTGATGTGCCCGGGAAACGAGCGCGAAGGGGAGGCGTCAGCGCCAGCCTCCTCTCTTGCCGAATAGTGAGCGAGGCGCTACCGTCCGCTGTGGTGTAGGTAGATGGGACACGACGCGACGTGCTGGTAGATACAGGGTGTTCGAAATCGGTTGCCCATGTCTCCTTCTGCAAGATGTGGAGGAAAGAGGACGTCAGGATATTTACCATGAGTGGTGAGGAGCACCGGTGTGAAGGTACTGGTGTGGTGTGCCTTCAACTTAGCGGCGGAGCCACTGCCGACGTCCACGTGTATGTGTGAGGGAAAAACGGGAGGCCACGATCTCTCGCCCTCAAACTTAAGACGTTAGCCAGGAATGCCCTAATAGTTCTTTGGAGAGGAAAACAGCACAAAAAGTAGGATGAATATATTAATACCAAATGTAAAGGCAACAAAATGACCACAAAGTAATCAAACCACTGTTGTGTGCAAGGGTTGGCCCGCTGGGTCACCGGGGTTGGGTGCACCGGTGATAATCTACTCAACGAAAGGCCGGGGAAATGAAGTCTAGAAGTTGGAGTGCAATGGGGAGACAGTAGTGGTAACAGGTCAGCCAGTAGCCAAAGGGGGAAAAGCAGCAAGCAGCCTAGACCCGCAGCTTTCCCGATAAGACGATGATCCAGCTTGAGGTAGCGGAGGCGAGGTGTACACTGAGTGGCGGTGAGCTGGTGTCTGTCCGGCTCGGCCAGCCAGGCTGAGAAGTAATCTCGGAGCCCCCGGGTACACGGGAGGAGGAGGAGCCAGGGGCTGGAACGAGGCCGGCAGACTTAACGAGGCCGGCCGGTTTAACTAGGCCGGCCGGTTTAACTAGGCCGGCAGGGCGTAGTTTAAAGAGACCTTGCTTTAACTAGGCCGGCAGGGCGTAGTTTAACGAGGCCGGCAGAGCTTAGATGTTATAGCCGGCTGGTGTAGTACATATCCCTCACACGGCCCCCCAAACAAGAATCTGCTGGAAGTAGATTTAAAGCAAAAAGTTAAGACCTGCTCAGTAGGTCAGCACCTAAATTATCTTTTCCTGCCACATGAACGACTCGGAATTTGTATACTTGAAGAGACAAAGCCCAACGAACCAGTCTATCGTTCTTTCCTTTGAAGGTTGACAGGTACAACAGAGGCTTGTGATCCACCTCTAAAATAAACTCCTTACCGCGAAGGTAGAAGTCAAACCTGTTGACGGCGAAGATGACTGCAAGGCACTCCCGTTCGATGGTGGAGTATCTTGTTTCACGGTCGAGTAACTTCCGACTGGCGTAGGCGACGGGATGGGAACAGTCGATGTAGTACTGCAGAAGGACTGCTCCAATCCCGCGGCTGGAGGCATCGGTCTTCAGAACGAAGACCAGATCCGGGTTCGGCAGACGGAGCACTGGTGGCGAAACCAACGTATCCTTAAGGTGTTTGAACCGCGCCAACAAGTCTTCACTCCAAGTCAAGGGTTCGGGAACAGTCTTCTTGAGTAAGTCGGACAAAGGGCCGATGTATTCAGCTGCCTGCGGGATAAACATGAGCTAAAATGACACAAGCCCAAGGAAAGCTTTGAGAAGTTTCTTGCTAGTAGGTGGAAGCATGGTGGTGATGGCCTTGGTCTTGTCATGTTGAGGTCGAAGATTCGTCCCGTCGATGATGAATCCGAGATAACGAATAGAGGAGACTCCAAAACAACACTTGGATTGCTTGACGGTGAGATGATGTTCCCCCAACCGTTCCAGGACTCCTCGGAGAGCTTCTAGATGCGTGGACCAGTCCTTTGAATAAACAACAATATTATCGAAGTAGAAGGAGACGTTAGAGAGCCCAGCGAGCACAACGCGCATGAGGCGTATGTAGGTGGCACAGGCAGAAGAGAGACTGAAGGGCATGCAGCGAAACTCCATTAATCCCAGATGGGTTGGAAAAGCTGTGAGAGCTTTGGCCTTATCTGTAAGAGGTATCTGGTAATACGCCTTGCACAGATCCAACTCGCTGAAATACTTAGATCCTGAGAATTTATGCAAATCCTCGGTAATGTTGCAGGTGGGTTCAGCATGAAAAACTGTGATGGAATTCAATTGACGATAGTCAATAGCCATTCTGTACGAATTGTCCTGTTTTCTTACCATAACAACAGGAGAACATTGAGGAGAGGACGAGCGCTGGATGATTCCTTGCTGGAAGAGAGTCTCAACTTCTTGTCTGAAAGAAGGTTGAAGATGGACGGGGACCGGATAAATCTTGGCTTGGACTCGGTTGGTCGTGGTGAGAGTGATGTCGGGTTCCAAGATAGTGCAGTGACCTGGAACATCTGAAAATACATCAGCAAACCCCCTAGGAGATCTTTAATGCTAGAGTATTGGCCCAAGGAGAGGGTTTCTCCTACCTGAGGCTTTCCGGTAGTCGGGGTCTCTGAGAAACTCTGTGTCGTCGGGAGCTGAAAAATTTCACTGGGAAGCGGCTCCTCGATGACGGCGGGTCCATCTTTCCCAGGTGCCGAGAGTGCTTCTAGTATGGTAACTTCATCTAGGACCTGTACAGACTGAACTTGGGCTCTGCGGTGGTACTTTTTCAGGATGTTGATGTGGAAGATTTTAGGTCCTTTGGGAAGATCAACGAGATAGTCAACTTTACCTCTTTTCTGTAGGATCCTGTAGGGCCCCTTCCAGGACACAAGGAGCTTGCTGGTGTCACTGGGTAGAAGTACAAGCACCTCATCTCCTGGCTCGAAAGTCCTACCTTGAGACTTGAAGTCGAAATAAGTCTTATAGAGGCGGCGGCTGACTTCAGCGTTCTGGGCGGCGATCTTGCTACATTCCTCTAGTTTATCCCGTAGCTCTAAAACGTACTGAAAGCTGGTCCGCTCGTCCTGTTGAAGGGTCTTGTCCTCCCAAAGGTCGCGTAACACGGAGAGGGGACCACGGACGCTGCGACCATAGAGCAGTTCAAAGGGCGAGAAACCCGTCCTGTCACTGGGAGTTTCTCTGAGGGCAAACAGAGTAGGAGTTAAATACCTGTGCCACTCACGTGGTTTCTCGCTGCAGAGCTTTCTCAGGATGGCTTTCAGGGGACCGTGCAGTCTCTCAATGCGACCGTTGCCACTAGGGTGGTAAGGCGTGGTGAAGATCGGTTTGACCCCCAGTAGTCGATGTAACTCCTGCATCAGAGCTGAAGTGAATTGGGTTCCACGATCGGACAGGACTTCACGAGGGATGCCAATTCGGGAGAAGATGATGAGAAGAGCTTCAGCCACTGAGATCGAGTCAACATCTTTTAGTGGCAGGGCTTCACGGAAGCCTGTGGAAAAATCGATGAGGGTTAGGATATACCTGTGTCCGGCGGAGGAAGACGGGGAGAGTAGTCCAACTAGCTCGATGGCAACACGAGCAAAGGGCTCGGTAACGATGAGCATAGGCTAAAGGGGAGCTGGTCTCACTCGCCCCTTTTGAGAGAAGCGCTGGCACTTGTCACAGGAACGGCAGTGTACCCTGATGTCAGTACCCATCCCAGGCCAGAAAAATTGGTCTGTGACTTTCTGTTCCGTTTTGCGATGGGAATAGTGACCAGCTAAAGGGTTCTCATGTGCTACATTTAACACAATAGGCCGGCACTTACGTGGAACGACCAAACATAATTTTCCCACCTTCTCTAGACGCCGTGAAGTGAGGCACTTCCTGTAGAGGAGTCCTTCGTGGAAGAGAAACTGGAAGGTGGAGTTGTTCCGAACTTGTTCGGAGAGGAAAACAGCACAAAAAGTAGGGTGAGTATATTAATACCAAATGTAGAGACAACAAAATGACCACAAAGCAATCAAGCCACTGTTGTGTGCAAGGGTTGACCCGCTGAGTCACCGGGGTTGGGTGCACCGGTGATAATCCACTCAACGAAAGGCCGGGGAAGTGAGGTCTATAAGTTGGAGTGCAATGGGGAGACAGTAGTGGTGACAGGTCAGCCAGTAGCTAAAGGGGGAGAAGCAGCAAGCAGCCCAGCCGGTAGGACGATGATCCAGCTTAAGGTAGCGGAGGCGAGGTGTGTACTGAGTGGCGGTGAGCTGGTGTCTGTCCGGCTTGGCCAGCCAGGCTGAGAAGTAACCTCGGAACGCCCGGGTACACGGGAGGAGGAGGAGCCAGGGGCTGGAACGAGGCCGGCAGACTTAACTAGGCCGGCCGGTTTAACTAGGCCGGCAGGGCGTAGTTTAACGAGGCCTTGCTTTAACTAGGCCGGCAGAGCGTAGTTTAACGAGGCCGGCAGAGAATAGATGTTATAGCCGGCTGGTGTAGTATATATCCCTCACAGTATGTTGTGGCTTCGAAACCGCTTGGCTTCCCGTTCATACTAGGAATGAACGGCATTCTGGCTCTCGGTGGTGTGACCGTCAACGGGCAACGGGAGATGAGTTTCGGAGTGGAGAGCATCCCTGTGTGTGCAGCTACCAGCAGCGTGACCACCAAGGAGTCCTTGGTGACCACCATCGACGAAAAGGACTTCAGTGTCTCACACGACCCCGTGTCGAATACGCGGGTGGCTTCATGGAAGTGGGCAGAGGATGCCAAGCCGGCCGTCCTACAGAACAAAGTAAGGGAATACCACGTGCCCGGTGAAGTCAGGACTCTTTACGAGGGAGAGTTGGATAAGTGTGTTAAAGATGGCTGGCTAGTTCCTTACGATGAGGACAAGTACGGCCCAGCCAAGGGTCTCGTTCCTCTAATGGCTGTAGTCCAGCAGAACAAGAGCAAGGTTCGACCTATCATGGACTTCAGGGAGTTGAACACATATATCAACACGTTCACGGCTGACTCGGATGTGTGCGCTGACAAGCTGCGAGAATGGCGGAGGCAGGGTGTCAGCGTAACCATGATTGACCTGAAAAAAGCTTATCTCCAGATACACATCCACGAGTCACTCTGGCCGTACCAAACGGTAGAGTTGAAAGGACGTAGGTACTGCCTCACTCGCTTAGGATTCGGCTTAAACATCGCTCCGATAGTCATAAAGGCCGTGCTTAACAACGTGTTATCTCGAGATCCAGATGTGAAGCAGGGCACCTCGGCTTATATTGATGACATCCTCGTGAACGAGGACATAGTTTCGAGCAGACGTGTTGTGGAACTCCTCAGCAGCTACGGACTCTCAAGCAAAGCTCCTGAAAGGGTCAGCGACGGCGCGCGGGTGCTGGGCTTGAGAGTCTGGGGGGAGCAAGAGGAGTTACTATGGGCGCGTGATAACGAGTTACCTAAAGTGCCTGGTGAGCTCACAAGACGGTCCGTGTTTTCCTACTGTGGGAAACTAATGAGCCACTACCCGGTATGCGGCTGGCTGAGGGTGGCATCGGCGTACATTAAGAGGAGGGCTAACCACGTTACGCAGAGTTGGGACGAGGTCATTAACGATGACGAGCTGCGAGTGTGCCTGCAGGAAACTGTGGACGAGGTGAGAAGGAGGAAATTTGGCCCAAAATTTTCAATTTATTTCATCATTTCCATGACTCTTTGACTTCTCTTTGACTCGTGTCTCGTGACTCCACTCGTGTCTCGTGACTTGTGAGAGAAGGACGTGTTTCCTGTTTGCTTGACCTGACCGCTTGACCCACCGCTACCCAGCCAACATGCTAAGTTTCATATTTTCCTAGGATATCTCTTGCTATCTTTTGCTGTCTCTACATTTTAAACATTTTACACGACTATACATACACATACATCAGTGCTACATATATAACTCATGTGTTAATATTCTGTGTAGCTCTTAATTCCCTTCATTCGTACATTATTGTTATTAATTAATCTTAGTGTCTGTGGTGTTATTTCCTCAGTAAATACTAATTTTCTTCTTATATATTTGTATTTTGTTGCTATAAAGTAATATTACTACACCACCCTTGCTCAAAAATTTGACCTTGAAAGTTCAGACCTGACTGACCAATTCTTTTTTATTTTCATCCGTCTACCTGCCCGAACCTTTCAAGATCTTAATCCTTGGCTTACCTCTTCTCAGCGTTAATTTGTCTACCTGCTCCTCTGACCTGACCTCAGCTTAGTATAATCCTTCTATCTGGCCTGACCCTTTCAAGATTTTAATCCTTTAATCTCTCACAATCCTCACTAATATCTCTTTTGACAGCGATAATCCGTCTAGCTGTTCCAAACCTTTTTGCATTGTTAATTCTTTCTCCAACTACAGTTAATTATGTCACCGAAGTGCGATATATGTGATGGACGCTTTGCTGCAAATTTCTTTTCAGATTCGACAGTCTGCCGTCTGTGTTTTTTACAGAAGGAAAATGATGAACTTAAGAAAAAATTTGATATTTTACAGGAGTTCGTCACAGCTAACGTTGGAATTTTACCTCCCTTGTCTCCACCTACAGGACAGGCGACAAGTTACGCCGCTGTAGCTGCCAGACAAAACGACGCTCCAAGTCTACCTGAACGCGTTATTCAGGGGGAAGTACCTTTCACTCCTGTCAGAAATGGTGCACGACAAATTAATAAAAAATCTTTCTTACCTATCTCTACTTATAACAGTTTTAGAATCCTGATGAAAGAAGAAGAAGAAGAGGACCATGAGACGGGAATTATTGGCGATTCTATTGTGAAAGACCAGCTAACGGAGTTTTGTGGGAGGAACCGATCAAACAGAAAAAGGCTGTGCATGCCAGGAGGACGTTTGGATGACATCACAGCAGCCTGTGACGAGGCAACCAGTCAAGTAAATACTAACACGCTTTTAATCATCCATGCAGGTACAAATGACGTCATGAACACCAGATCCGAGGAACTGCTGGAGAGATACAGGAAGCTGATTCGACGATACAAATGTAAGACTAATAAAATAATTCTTTCAGGAATCCTTCCCCGAAGTAGTGCACCCACAACTTTTTTCAACAGGGCCTTCAGCACCAATAATCGTCTTAAGTCAATTTGTACAGATGAAGGAATCGACTTTATCAACTGCTGGGATGACTTTTATAACAAACCTTTTCTTTTCAAGGACGATGGCTTGCACCTCAATCCAGTTGGAGCTGCTCGTTTAGACAGGCTACTTAATGACAAAGTTTCTGATTTCAGAAGAAAAAACAGTATCCAGCCTCGCACAACCTCAGCTACGTAAGTAACACCGTGTATAGAAAAACTAACGTAAACAATTGCCTAAAATGTTGCATGTTTAACGCGCGCAGCCTCAGAAATAAATTCTAGGATTTAGAAGCACTTGCAGCATCTGAAGATTTTCACATTATTGCAGTATCGGAATCTTGGATTAACACAGAAAATAGAGACTTTTTAGCAGAATATAATTTGCCAAGCTATTCAATATTCAGTTGCGAACGACAAAATAAAAAAGGTGGGGGCGTTCTTTTTTACGTGAAAGCCAGTCTTAACCCTACAGTCTTGCAAACTGAAAAAATAGATAACGTAGATGTTATCTTTTTACAACGTTCTAAGAAAAGTATTATTGGACTCATTTATAGACCACCAGCACACAATAATAATAGCGATAGAAAATTATTCGACCAGATAATCGAAGTAAGTAATTCATTTGAAAGCGTAATCTTTGGAGACTTTAATCTTCCTGTAACTTCATGGGGAAATTCTCTTAAATCTCATATGGGTCACGACTTATATAATAATTTATTAGAGAGTGGCTTAAGTCAGCACGTAAGCAAACCCACGAGAGGTGATAATATACTAGATCTTGTATTTTCAACAAACGACGGTCTAGTAAGTAACGTTAATACGCGCTCTGAATTCAGTACCAGCGACCATAAAATTGTCTTTTTTAACATAAATCTCGAAGTTTACAAAGATAACGTAAGCAAAGAACTTATCTTCATGTATCGCAAAGGTAACTTTGAAAAACTGAGAAAGCTTTTAGCAGATACTGATTGGAGCATAGTAGACAACGAAACCAATGTAAATAGATCGTGGGAAAAGTTTTATAACATCTTAAATGAAGCCGTTAAAGTATGCATTCTCGTTTGTAAGAGACGTCCACGTAAAAATAAAAATATTAATAAACCAAAATGGTGGAATAGCCAGATTGAGGCAGGATTATTACTTAAAAAGCGGGCACATGATAAATATTTACTATCACAAAACGAAAACGATAAAATAGAATACGAAAGACTAAGACGCGAAACAAAAAAGATGATTAGACGAAGTAAAAAAGATCTCGAAATATATATTGCGAATAAAACTAAATCCAACCCCAAGGAAATTTACACCTACGTACGTAATAAAAAAGTTATCACAACTAATATTGGCCCACTCCACCTAGAAAACGGTAAGGAAATAAATACAGAATCAGAAATGGCCGAAGTACTAAATGATTATTTTGCATCCGTTTTTACTGTTGAAGACACCGATGAAATCCAGGAAGTAACCCCAGCTAAACCTAACTTAATTCCTTTAAGCGATTGTCACTTTACTGAGGATATAATAACTAAGGCACTTGATAAAATTAAAGTAAATAAAACTCCTGGTCCTGATTGTATTGCACCGAGAGTCTTAAAAGAGGCAACATTTCAAATCAGCAAACCTCTTGCAATACTATTTAATAAATCTTTAAATTCTGGAAAAGTTCCCGACATTTGGAACTTAGCAAATGTTACCCCTATATAAAAGAAAGGAGATAAAACACTACGGATTAACTACAGACCAATCAGCCTCACATCCGTAGTTGGTAAATTAATGGAAACTATAATACGCGATAAACTAGAGACTTTTCTTGAAGAAAATAGCATGATTAATAATTCTCAACATGGTTTCCGAAACAAACGATCTTGCTTAACGAATCTCCTTGACTTTTATAACAATGTATTCAACATTTATGACGAGACAAAAGCGGTCGATATAATTTATCTCGACTTTCAAAAAGCGTTTGACAAAGTTCCCCACAAACGGTTATTAAAAAAATTAGAATCACACGGCATATCTGGAAATATTCTTAAATGGGTTGAAGACTGGCTTTCCGAAAGAAGACAACGCGTTGTCATAAACGGTAAATCATCTAACTGGCGAGACGTTAAAAGCGGGATGCCACAGGGCTCAGTACTTGGTCCCATTCTTTTTCTAATTTACGTAAATGATATTGATGAAAGCCTCACTTGTAAAATATCAAAATTTGCCGACGATACGAAAATCACGAGTAAAGTAACTACAACCGCCGATAAACTACAATTTCAATCAAACCTCAACATGTTAGTCAATTGGTCAAAGAAATGGCAAATGAAATTTAATGTCGATAAATGTAAAGTTTTGCATATCGGTAGCAATAATCAATTCAATAAATATACAATGAATGACTCTGAACTTTCCAAGGTTAACCATGAAAAAGATTTAAGGATAACTATTAGTAACGACCTCAAACCAGATAAACATTGTTCAGACGTTGTAAAAAAAGCTAACAAACTGGTCGGTTTCATCGGTAGAACTTTTGATTATAAATCTGAAAAAGTTATCCTTACATTATATAATGCACTCGTACGCCCTCATCTAGAATATTGCATTCAATTTTGGTCACCATACTATAAAAAAAAAAAGATATTAATAAGCTGGAGAGAATACAAAGAAGAATTACCAAAATGATCCCAAGACTGCGAAACAAGTCTTACGAAGAACGTCTAAAGAAGCTGAACTTATTCAGTTTATCCAAACGTAGGCTACGAGGGGATCTAATTGAGGTTTTTTTTTAATTTTCCATGGTTTTGATAATATTAACATAAACGATTATGTAACTACCGATCTCACAAGCTCCACCCGTAACAATGGCTTCAAGATCATTGCTAAGCGCTTTAGATCAAATGAAGCGAAGCACTTTTTCTTCAATAGAATCGTAAATGTATGGAATTCTCTCCCAGCACAAATTGTCAACAGTACTACAATTGAATCATTTAAGAAAAAACTCGATAAGCACTTAGCATCTGTTCACTAAGTCGAATATTTCACTACTGCGTTATTATTATTATTATTTTTTTTTTTTTTTTTTTTTTTTTTTTAGCATAGATTACTCCTTGTTTTTTATTTCTTTCCTATACAAATTCCATGTTAGTTTTTTCATGCTACATGGTATCACTTCCTCTTCCGGCCAGCTTCGGCTGGAGGGAGGGGTGGGTGGGGAGGAGCCTTCCACTTTGCTGTCCTTTTGTCTCTATCACGTAGATATTATAGTAGTAGTAGTGTAGCTAAACAGACAGCCTCGTTAGGTCCAGTAGGACTGTTGCTGTCTGTTCTTCCTTTGTACTCCTTTGTACTCCTTTATATTCCTCCATTAATTCCAAATATTAAAATGCATTACACATACACGAGCATTTAAGTAGCAAACTTTGATCATTATTGCTTCGAATAGTTGAGGCGGTACACTGAGAAAATGTGAGTTTAGGTTATTGTTAGAGTCAGTATCTGGTGAGTGTTCTTTGCCTTGTACTGTGACACAACATCCTTATGAATTTAAGTTTAAACCATCGTTCCCGGGAGAGAATTGTCTGGTTATAGAAATAGTCTATTAGATTAACATATTGAACACCTCTTTCTTTGCCGAGGTTTATGAGGAAGCCTTGTCGTAAAAGCTGCTTCCAACCTTCATCATGTGAGGAATATTGGAGATGATGGTGTCATTGGATCCTTGCCACTGTGCTTCACTCAGCGGCAGTGTCGTAACCAATGAGGTTTAACTAAGGTGTGATTTTATAAGATTGCCACAAAGTGTAACTCCACAAAGGTATTGGGAAAAAATACTACCAACCAGAGAAGAGTGAGAGAGAGAGAGAGAGAGAGAGAGAGAGAGAGAGAGAGAGAGAGAGAGAGAAAGAGAGAGAGAGAGAGAGAGAGAGAGAGAGAGAGAGAGAGAGAGAGAGAGAGAGAGAGAGAGAGAGAGAGAGAGAGAGAGAGAGAGAGAGAGAGAGAGAGAGAGAGAGAGAGAGAGAGAGAGAGAGAGAGAGAGAGAGAGAGGAGAGAGAGAGGAGAGAGAGAGAGAGAGAGAGAGAGAGAGAGAGAGAGAGAGAGAGAGAGAGAGAGAGAGAGAGAGAGAGAGAGAGAGAGAGAGAGAGAGAGAGAGAGAGAGAGAGAGAGAGAGAGAGAGAGAGAGAGAGAGAGACAGAGAGAGAGAGAGAGAGAGAGAGAGAGAGAGAGAGAGAGAGAGAGAGAGAGAGAGAGAGAGAGAGAGAGAGAGAGAGAGAGAGAGAGAGAGAGAGAGAGAGAGAGAGAGAGAGAGAGAGAGAGAGAGAGAGAGAGAGAGGAAGGGAGAGAGAGAGAGAGAGAGAGAGAGAGAGAGAGAGAGAGAGAGAGAGAGAGAGAGAGAGAGAGAGAGAGAGAGAGAGAGAGAGAGAGAGAGAGAGAGAGAGAGAGAGAGAGAGAGAGAGAGAGAGAGAGAGAGATGGCTTGAGCGTATTAAAATAAGGGAATTAGTGGAAAGCTTTGAGGTAGAAAAGTTAGACGTTATGGGGATACAAGAAACCCATACAGAAGGTTGTGGAGTGATGGGGAGTGAGAGTGAGAGTGAGGTATGGGAGTGGATGGAAGGAAGGAGGAGTGGTGTGGTGTGGAGTGGATGAGAAAACACTGACACATGGATCACAGACTTGGACATGGAATAGGACACAGCAGTCAAGAGTGTGTGGTGTTAAAATGAGTTATCTGAGAGGAGCATGTGGCGTGACAAGATGGGAGGGTAAAAACAATGAAAGGTGTGGCCTGGGACCTTGTGCACATGGAGCGAAGTGTGGTGTAGTTGAATGGGTGAAAAGAAATACTTTGTGGTGGTTTGGTCATATGGAGAGGAAAATGACTAAAGAATTTGTGAAGTGTATGTGAGTAAAAATGTGAGTAAAAATTGATTGTCCTAGGAGGAGAGGAAGGCCATTTATAGGATGGAAGGATAGATTGAGTGTTCTAGGAGGAGAGAAAAGCCAGTTGTAGGATGGAAAGATAGATTGAGTGTCCTAGGAGGAGAGAAAAGCCATTTATAGGGTGAAAGGATAGATTGAATGTCCTAGGAGGAGAGGAAGGCCATTTATAGGATGGAAGGATAGATTGATTGTCCTAGGAGGAGAGGAAGGCCAGTTGTAGGATGGAAAGATAGATTGAGTGTCCTAGGAGGAGAGAAAGGCCAGTTGTAGGATGAAAGGATAGATTAAGTGTTCTAAGAGAGAAAGGCCAGTTGTAGGATGGAAGGATAGATTGAGTGCCTTAGGAGGAGAGGAAGGCCAGTTGTAGGATGGAAGGATAGATTGATTGTCCTAGGAGGAGAGGAAGGCCATTTATAGGATGGAAGGATAGAATGAGTGTCATAGGAGGAGAGGAAAGCCAGTTGTAGGATGGAAAGATAGATTGAGTGTCCTAGGAGGAGAGAAAAGCCATTTATAGGATGAAAGGATAGATTGAGTGTCCTAGGAGGAGAGGAAGGCCATTTATAGGATGGAAGGATAGATTGATTGTCCTAGGAGGAGAGGAAGGCCAGTTGTAGAATGGAAAGATAGATTGAGTGTCCTAGGAGGATGTAGGATGAAAGGATAGATTAAGTGTTCTAGGAGAGGAAGACCAGTTGTAGGATGGAAGGATAGATTGAGTGCCTTAGGAGGAGAGGAAAGCCATTTGTAGGATGGAAGGATAGATTGAATGTTCTAGGAGGAGAGGAAGGCCAGTTGTAGGATGGAAGGATAGATTGAGTGTTCTAGGAGGAGAGGAAGGCCAGTTGTAGGATGGAAGGATAGATTGAATGTTCTAAGAGGAGAGGAAGGTCAGTTGTAGGATGGAAGAATAGATTGAGAGTCCTAGGAGGAGAGGAAGGCCAGTTGTAGGATGGAAGGATAGATTGAGTGTCCTAGGAGGAGAGGAAGGCCAGTAGTAGGATGGAAGGATAGATTGAGTGTCCTAGGAGAGGAAGGCCAGCTGTAGGATGGAAGGATAGATTGAGTGTCCTAGGAGGAGGGGAAGGCCAGTTGTAGGATGGAAGGATAGATTAAGTGTCCTAGGAGGAGAGAAAGACCAGTTGTAGGATGGAAGGATAAATTAAGTGTCTTAGGAGGAGAGAAAGGCCAGTTGTAGGATGGAAGGATAGATTGAGTGTCTTAGGAGGAGAGGAAGGCCAGTTGTAGGATGGAAGGATAGATTGAATGTTCTAGGAGGAGAGGAAGGCCAGTTGTAGGATGGAAGAATAAATTGAGTGTCCTAGGAGGAGAGGAAGACCAGTTGTAGGATGGAAAGATAGATTAAGTGTCCTAGGAGGAGAGAAAGGCCAGTTGTAGGATGAAAGGATAGATTGAGTGTCCTAGGAGGAGAGGAAGGCCAGTTGTAGGATGGAGGTTCAGAGAAATTTACCCTACAAAGATAGGTTAAAACGTTTTTATCTCCACTCCCTAGAGAGAAGGAGGGCAAGAGGGGATATGATTGAGGTTTTCAAATGGGTAAAAGAAATTAATAAGGGAAACATTGATCAGCCTTTAGAATATAGTAGTCAGGATAGGACACGTGGAAATGGGTACAAGCTAGAAAAACTTAGATTCAGGACAGACATAGGAAGATATTGGTTCACTAACAGAGTCGTGAACGATTGGAATAGGCTGGATAGACACGTAGTAAGTGCTGAGTCAATAGGTAGCTTTAAAAAATGCTTGGATAAGAGTATGAATAGGGATGACAGGTGGGATGGCTAAATATTGCATTATTCCAAGGGTGGGGGACAAGGAACTACCTCGTGTAGGTCATTAACTGGCCTCTTGCAGTCTCCTCATTTCTTATGTTCTTATGTTCTTATGAGCGACCCTGTAAGTGGAAGGTGGGACGTGAAGGGGGACGAAGCGAGGGTGTGGGTGGATGCAAGCTCACTGGCTCTAGGTGTTACTATCGAGGTCAGCAGATATGTGATTGAGGACGCCAGCTGGCTAGGCAATGATGATTCGAGTCACATCAATATGGCTGAGCTTGACGCGGTCTTAAAAGGACTCAACCTCGCCTTGGCCTGGCAAATGAAGAAAGTAGAACTACTGACAGACTCATTCATAGTGCATCGTTGGCTTTCCGACGGTCTAACAGGAAAAACCAGGCTGAGGACTAAGGCAGCCAGTGAAATGCTGATTCGGAGGAGAATTGGCGTCGTGATGTCCCTAGTAGAGGAATGCTGACACATTAACGCGCGTGCCGCAGCGATGGCTGAAGATGCATCAAACGGGACCAACACTACCAACGCCTGTGTGCGGGGTGGCAGCTGAGCAGAGTGTTGAAGAGCTGATGAGGGAAGTGCATCACTCCTCTGGCCATCCTGGCGTGAGAAGAACTTTATACTTTGTGAAGCGGCGTGAGCCACAAATTACGAGGCGCCAGGTGCACGACGTTGTCGTAAACTGTCAAGTGTGGAGGTCCATTGACCCAGCACCCGTCAAATGGAGGAAGGGACATCTAGGAGTGGACGGCCTGTGGCAGCGAGTTGGAATGGACATCACCCATTTTGAAGGGCGACACTACCTCACCCTGGTAGATTGTGGACCGTTACGCTTTGCGGTGTGACGCCCACTGAGACTTCAGACCAGCTCGTGTGTCACTGAATAGCTGGAGGCAGTGTTCTGTGAACGTGGGGCACCAAAAGAGCTTTTAATGGACAACGACAGTGCTTTCCGGAGCAATCTGTTTGCCAAGTTTGCTTCGAGATGGGATTTGCGTCTACGCTTCCGAGGAGCGCACGTCCCGTCTGGAAATGGAATCGTGGAAAGATGTCACCGCACGGTCAAGGTGATTGCAGCAAGGAAGGGATGCACTGTGGCAGAAGCTGTCTACCTGTACAACTTAATGCCACGAGATGACCGCTCCCCATCCACCGCTCCAGCCAACATGCTATACAAATACACTATCAGAGTCCGCAGGGAGGGTTTCGGTGAGGAGGCAGGAACGGAAGTGAATAGCCCGTACTGTATTGGCAACGAAATCTGGGTGAGGCCACCTGGCATTAGATGTGACGGACAGTACCAAAAAAGAAGTTGTAACCGGAGTGGTATCAGAGCAGCTCGTCGAAGTAAACGGCGTCCCCCGCCATGTCAAGAATCTTAGGTCTCGCATCGTTTCTACATGCTCCCAAGATGAAAGCAGCTCCGCCGAGGACGACTACGAGGAACTGCTTATCACGTTTCCGAGAGAAGAACAGGGGCAAGAACGGGAGCCTGACGCTGCTTTCGGCGACGCTGATGGACCGGAGCTGAGGCGCTCGGAAAGGATCCGGAGACAGAGGACATGCTCCTTGTGTGATTAGGATATCAGGGAGGAGTGTAACGAGAACATTACTGTGTGTGTTTTTTTTGTTTTTTTTTTTGTGTGTGTGTGTGTGTGTGTGTGTGTGTGTGTGTGTGTGTGTGTGTGTGTGTGTGTGTGTGTGTGTGTGTGTGTGTGTGTGTGTGTGTGTGTGTGTGTGTGTGTGTGTGTGTTATAACGAGACATTAACGTTTGTGTGCAAGGATGGTCTTACCCAGTGTACGGGTGTGGTGTCTCTGCTCTTATCATAGTTAGGTAGTTATGACGTCAACAGCTGGAGGGGGGAGGTCTACCAGCTGGAGGTAACGAGGATAGGCCGCGAAGAGAGGGAGGGAGAACACAGTGAATCTTCGAGTTGCCTGGACGCGCGCTCGCCCTGACCTGCCTGCTCACCCCAGAGGAGCCGTGACGAGTCCACCCCTTGGCGTTGGGCAACACACACTCACGTCGAGTTTAAGTGTGGCAGCGGTGGAGCAGCGGGAAAAGCCAAGAGCGAGCTGGAGGTCTGGAGCTGCGGTGTCCGTGTGAGACGCGGCGGACGGGCGTGCAGTGGCGACTGGCGAAGCATACTGGGCGACACAAACTCAACCTCTTGTTAAGCTACAATAAAGCTCACTGGAGCAAGTGACATTTCATTGTGCCACAGAAAGACACAAATGCTTTAGAAAGGCAGGAAATCAAAGCTATAGAGCGATAGTTTAAATGATTCGAAGGGTCACCCACCTTAGGGACAGATTGAATGTTTGCAAACTTCCAGCAAGAAGGATAAATAGAAGTAGAGAGACATAGACGAAATAATTTTACCAGGCTTATGTGATGCCATGAGTTGATCTCACGTCGGCCTTACCAAGCTCTCTGAATGTATCTTTTTTTATTATTGTTTTGAGATTGACACAGAAACTAACTTATGTTGTAGCTCCAGAAAATAGTGTTATACTCTAAGGTTCTACTTCCCCAAGATCATACTTCTTCCAGTAAATGTTTTTACTCACACAATATCTATAATCTTTTGTATTGTGTAGTGGTATAATTATCTTATGTTGGAATTGCTCCCAAAGTTTCAAGTTTTGTATAGTCATCCCCCATCTCTTAAGTCAGTTTTCTATGGAAAGAAATTAGGTTCCTATACCCCAAGCCATTAATATTCATTTACCCGTAAAACTACACTTCATAGTCTAAAATAATCAACTTAATTGGCTTTCTTCTCACAAGTCTTTATTAAGAAAGATGACGGAATATGTCACCATGTGGTACCATAATCACATGTTCCCGCCCGTTCATAGTCGAGTAAGCGATTAGTCAGATTGCTCCCATATATTATACCAAAAACCAAATTCATTAGATTTCAAAATGATACATGTTCCACATCGAAATTAATTCTATATAAGCTAGTAATAATTTCATATCTCAATAATCAATTAGTAAAAAGATCAAAGGTGGAAAATTCTCGAAAGCCCCCCCCTCCCCCCCTCTTTTTATTCCCGCTTTTTCCCTGTGATAGCGTCCCTCAGATGCTACTCAATCTCCGCTCTGTCAACAGGTCAGTGTCGCCCTTCCGTAAAATTTCTCTAATATTTGTTAAATCCGGTGCCATTCAGTATTTTTACATATCCAATAATCTTCGCCATTAACATGTTGAATCACCCAAACCCTTTTTAAGATCCATTATAAGTGGATAATAGTAATTTTCTTCCCTTTTAAAGAAGGACAAGGTAACTCAAACCACATGGCGCTCTTTTCTCCCTTAGAAATATTCCATTGTTTACCATATATCCTTTTCATTGTGATTTTCATGTTATAGTGCTTAGGTATTAACTCTTTTGAGTTTGTGGAAAGTGAATTATTCTCAGACGCTACTAAATCTCCGCTCTGTCAACAGGAGAAATATGGAGTGCTCCATCACACCTTATACACCAAACATTTCTTGCCCCTTTTCTTTCCTTTAGTGTAATTTGTAGCTATGGAACAAATACCCAACATCAGTGGTGTTCCATTCATAAAACGTAGATCATGTGTCCTTGTGTAGGACGGTCTGATAGACCCAGCCATTAAGTTCAGGTTTAGAAGATCTGGTGTTAATTCTCGGTGTTGGGGAGATGAAGAAAGTTTTTACAATGTAATCCAGAAAACAAAAGTCAGTGTAGCAAGGTGGTTATTTCACCCTCATTTAGGAAAACCAGGATGACTGAAGGTCCTTCTCTGAGAGAAGGTTAATTACCCACTCTCAGGCTCAGTTACCCAAATACAACATTTTCTAGGGTGAATTAATTAGGGAAGGGAGTCAAGGGTTATAACTTTTATAATTTGAAAGAGTTGATGTCTCGGAATGAGATAAAGAAATGCCAACTCTGTGTATATGTTTTTTCTTTCTTTCTCTGTTATGAAAAGATAAGTCTTTTGATGCCTTAGTTTATTTTTGGTGTAAATTCAATGTCTAACAAGTACCACAAAATTCTAATGTAAATAAATAACTTTAGTTAACAAAAGATTTGGCCCCGTTTTCTATTAACTCCTCCGATAGTGTTGTAAGGTAAGTTTTAGTTAAGTGCTCAACTCTCTTGGAGAGGACCAGAAAAAGATCCACGTTCTCATGTGCCTTATCAAGACTCAGTTCACTCTACCTGTAGTATAAATTGTATCATTAATGCAGCCCTTTGGTCACATAGATATTTCCCTATTTATAATTATTTTCTTTCGAGTTAACTTAACTTCCCTTAAGGAAGTAATTAAATTCGAGAGTCCTCAAGCTCTCATTAAACTATCTTGATGTGGTGGCAGCTTATTTGAAGTGTTACAGGGAAATAATAAAAAAGGATTAGTGATCATTAAATGTTAAAAATAACCAAAGTAATATCAGAAAATTGCCATATAATCTTGAAGCAGAATGACCCCAAAAGTGTCGCGGACACCACATTTAGAAGCACAGTTTTTGAGAATAACAGGAGGGAATCCATCCGGACCGTAAGGCTTCCGAGAATCAAGGCCAGAGAGGACAAGAAAAACGTCATAATAAAGATTTTTAATTATAGAGATGAAGTAGTCAGAGGGTGGAGGAGTAGGAGGAATATGCCCAGTATCATCCAAAGTAGAGTTGGTAGCAAAGGTTTGAGCGGAGAGTTCACCTTTAGAGAAAGAAGAGACAGCTGTGGGACCATCTGGTTGAAGTAAAGGAGGGAAAAATAAAGAAGTAAAATTAGTTAGTTGAGACTAGATTTGGCATGATTACGGGCAGAAATATAAAGGACATGAGTATATACTTTTTTTCTTCTATTTTTTACCCGTGGCGCCGGTAGGCTTAATGGAGGTCTTAGATGGTTGGCCTCCGCCCATTAGTGGCGTGGGTTAGATTTTTTAAGTAGCATCTCGTTTCTTATTGAGAAACTAATACTGGCAGTGGATGCTTCCCGCGCATATAGCATTGCAGTCCTGTCGAGGATAGTGTTATGGCAGCATGTGGGTGACAGCCTGTGGGTGATATTAGGCCACTCACTTATGAGCCTGACCTGCTTAGAGGAGGACGTGCTGTTACTCGCTCGCGCAAACAAGGGATACCAGGTTGTATTTATCCATAACATATATTTTATTGTGTTATTGTGTCAACACAAGGGATACCACGCTATATTTTTTACCATAACATGTATTTTATTGTGTTTTGTGTGCATTTTTCGGAATATTATTTAGATGGCTGAGTGTGTGGTACTTAATATAGGCGAGGGGGTTACAGGTATGGCGGGTGGAATGGTGAGGTGTAGTTCCTGTGGAATGGAGAGACAATGCATGGTAAGTGAATGTAAGTTGTGTGAAGTGTTAGCTAGAAATGTAGCTTTAGAGGAAGAGGTTAAGGAAGTGAAAGTTTTGTTGGCACAGACGAGGCAACATATGCTAGAGCTAAGGCAAGAAGCTAGCATCAGGTCACGAGCGTCAGGTCAGAGACAAGCGTCAGGTCAGAGACAAGGGGAGTATAGTTGGAGGGTTGTGGGTAGGGGAGGGAAAGGGAGGGTGAGCCCTCACTTGTGTGAGGTGAAATTTCCTCCCCTGTGTGAGGTAGAGTGTAGCAAAGAGTTTGGCTTGTTAGCTACACAGGAGGAGGAAGAGGTCGTGATAGAAGTAGGAGCAGGAGAAGGGGATAAGACACCCAAGGCGAAAATAGTGAGGAGGAAGTTAGATGGGAAGGAGAGGAAGGAAGGTGGGAAAGTGAGGAAGGACAGGGAAAGGTTAGAAGGGTCGCAGGAAGTGTTAGTTCTCGGTGACTCCAGGATTGGGTATTTAGATGAGACTTTCTGTGAGGCCGAC
>JAXIVD010005959.1:0-2500 GCA_036785275.1 Cancer borealis
GTAGTTGTTGTAGTAGTAATAGTAGTAGTAGTAGTAGTAGTAGTAGTAGTAGTAGTAGTAGTAGTAGTAGTAGAAATAGTAGTATTAGTAGTGGTAGTAGTGGTAATAGTAGTGATGGTAGTAATAGTAATAGTAGTACACCTCACCCATACACCTATTGAGACACAAACACACAAACACACACACACACACACACACACACACACACACACACACACACACACACACACACACACACACACACACACACACACACACACACACACACACACACACACACACACACACACACACACACACACACACATACACGCACACACACAAACCTATTCCTCCTCCTAGCAAAGACATATATATATATATATATATATATATATATATATATATATATATATATATATATATATATATATATATGTATATATATATATATATATATATATATATATATATATATATATATATATATATATATATATATGTATATATATATATATATATATATATATATATATATATATATATATATATATATAATATATATATATATATATATATATATATATATATATATATATATATATATATATATATATATATGTATATATATATATATATATATATATATATATATATATATATATATATATATATATATATATATACATATATATATATATATATATATATATATATATATATATATATATATATATATATATGCCAAGGTAAGCAACATAAAACTCTAAGTTTGTTTCCGTTGAGCAGCACCAAGCAGAAATTGACTCAGCTTGGAGTTAGTTCGGCTCAAAGTCTAGTTAAATCTGGTTAAATCTGGTTAAATCTGGTTAAATCTGGTTAAATCTAGTTAAATCTAGTTAAATATTCACCTCGGCAGGAATTGATTCAGCTTGGAGTTAATTAGGGTTGAAAAAACTACCTCAATATTCTCGGCATCGCAGTAAATCTAGCTGTCAATAATCCATATATAATTCAACAACAATGCCCAGTTTTAAATCCTTCCGTTCATATTGTGCGAGTTTGTTTGGGTGTGGATGCCCCAGTGCTAGTGATAGTGATGGGGCGAGGGTATCAAGAACTACCTTCCGTATCCCTAAGTTTCTCCGGCGACTTAGACGCCGAAGCAATGCCGGCCAAGTGCAGATTGAAGAGATAAATGAAATCACGAAAGTTAAGGAACAAGAACGGGAAGACGAGAAAGAAAACATAGACGAAGAGGACGAGGAGCTGTCTTTGTTCCTGCAGCTGGAACATATGATGAAGAATGAAGAAAAAGCTGAGGAAAACCAAGCCGTGGAGGAGGAAGTAAAGAAGCCACGAAGAAAAGTGAGTTTTAACTTTGACAACCTCACTTCCACCATCAAGGCGAGGGAGCTGTACCGAGGGCGGGAGTACTTCAGGTACTTCAAACCACTCTCTTCCCTCCGCCCGGCCCTATGCCCTCACAAGGAGACGGGCTTCGTGGACGCCATCCCACACAGCGAGGCGAGAGTCCAACAAGGCAACGCGACTTCCAACAAATCATGCGAGGGGAAGACACGCTCTCGCATCCCCATCCCCATCCCACACTTTGGGATTAGCGGCTCCGGGCGATGCGAGGCGAGAGTCCAGCGGGACAAGACAACTTCCACCAAAACATTCGAGGGTAAGAAACCCTCTCGTATCCCCGTCCTCATCTCGACCAGGAAGTCCTCGGCCCTCGGCTCCGAACTCAAAGATGAAATGCGGGAAGTGGAGGAAAAGGAACCGAAAGAAATCCAAGAGAAAGAAGACATGGACGAGGACGAGCAGGACGAGTTGTCTTTGTTCCTGCAGCTGGAACAGATGATCAAGGATGACGAGGAAAAAGATGTAATTAAAGAAAACCAATCCGTAGAGAAAGAGGTGAAAAAGACACGATCTCGCATCCCAGTGCCCATCCCACACGTTGGGATTAGCTGCTCCAGACGATGCGAGGGCAAGATTGAGCGGGACAAGACAACTTCCTTCAAAATATTCGAGGGCAGGAAACCCTCCCGCATCCCCGTCCCCATCTCGACCAGGAAGTCCTCGACAGGGAACACACAGAACAAAGATGCAATGCCAAAACTGGAGGAACGTCAAAAAATGATCGAGAAAAAAGAAATGAATGAAGAGGAGAAAGAACAGGACGAGTTGTCTGTGTTCCTCGCTCTCGAAGAACAGCTCGATAACGAAGAGACTCAAGAACAACTAAAGAAATTGTCAACATTCTTCGAACTGGAACATTTGATGGAAAAGATGAAAGAAGACCAAAAGAAAGAAGGTAATGAAACGGATGACGAGGAGCAAGACGAGTTGTCTTTGTTCTTGCAGTTGGAACAGATGGTGAAGGATGAAGAGATGGACGAGGAAGAAGAAAAACTTGAAGAAAACCAAGCCGTGGAGGAGGAAGTAAAGAAGTCACGAAGAAAAGTGAGTTTTAACTTTGACAACCTCACCTCCACCATCAAGGAGAGGG
>JAXIVD010005959.1:20000-26221 GCA_036785275.1 Cancer borealis
GGCGAGAGTCCAACAAGCTAACGCGACTTCCAACAAATCATGCGAGGGGAAGACACGCTCCCTTATCCCCGTCCCCATCCCACACTATGGGATTAGCGGCTCCGGACGATGCGAGGCGAGAGTCCAGCGGGACAACACAACTTCCACCAAAACATTCGAGGGTAAGAAACCCTCCCGTATCCCCGTCCCCATCTCGACCAGGAAGTCCTCGGCCCTCGGCTCCGAACTCAAAGATAAAATGCAGGAAATGGAGGAAAAGGAACCGAAAGAAATCCAAGAGAAAGAAGACATGGACGAGGACGAGCAGGACGAGTTGTCTTTGTTCCTGCAGCTGGAACAGATGATCAAGGATGACGAGGAAAAAGATGTAATTAAAGAAAACCAATCCGTAGAGAAAGAGGTGAAAAAGACACGATCTCGCATCCCAGTGCCCATCCCACACGTTGGGATTAGCTGCTCCAGACGATGCGAGGGCAAGATTGAGCGGGACAAGACAACTTCCTTCAAAATATTCGAGGGCAGGAAACCCTCCCGCATCCCCGTCCCCATCTCGACCAGGAAGTCCTCGACAGGGAACACACAGAACAAAGATGCAATGCCAAAACTGGAGGAACGTCAAAAAATGATCGAGAAAAAAGAAATGAATGAAGAGGAGAAAGAACAGGACGAGTTGTCTGTGTTCCTCGCTCTCGAAGAACAGCTCGATAACGAAGAGACTCAAGAACAACTAAAGAAATTGTCAACATTCTTCGAACTGGAACATTTGATGGAAAAGATGAAAGAAGACCAAAAGAAAGAAGGTAATGAAACGGATGACGAGGAGCAAGACGAGTTGTCTTTGTTCTTGCAGTTGGAACAGATGGTGAAGGATGAAGAGATGGACGAGGAAGAAGAAAAACTTGAAGAAAACCAAGCCGTGGAGGAGGAGGTAAAGAAGTCACGAAGAAAAGTGAGTTTTAACTTTGACAACCTCACTTCCACCATCAAGGAGAGGGAGCTGTACCGAGGGCGGGAGTACTTCAGGTGCTTCAAACCACTCTCTTCCCTCCGCCCGGCTCTATGCCCTCACAAGGAGACGCAAATCATGCGAGGGGAAGACACGCTCCCGCATCCCAGTGCCCATCCCACACTTTGGGATTAGCGGCTCCGGGCGATGCGAGGCGAGAGTCCAGCGGGACAACACAACTTCCACCAAAACATTTGAGGGTAAGAAACCCTCCCGTATCCCCGTCCCCATCTCGACCAGGAAGTCCTCGACAGGGAACACACTACCCCGACCCCAGATCAAAGATGAAATGTCAAAAGTAGAGGAAGAGGAACGGCAGAAAATTAAGGAGAAAGAAGAAATTAACGAAGAGGAGAAGAAGGAACAGGACGAGTTGTCTGCGTTCCTCGCTCTCGGAGAACAGCTGGAAAAGGAGGAGCAGGACGAGTTGTCTTTGTTCCTGCAGCTGGAACAAATGGTGAGGTATGAAGAGATGGAAGAGGAAGAAAAGGACAAGTTGTCTGAGTTTCTCGCTTTCAGAGAACAGCTGGAAAAGGAGGAGCAGGACGAGTTGTCTTTGTTCCTGCAGCTGGAACAAATGATAAAGGATGAAGAGAAGGAAGAGGAAGAAAATGAAGATTTGTCTGTGTTTCTCACCCTCGGAGAACTGGTGGATAACGAAGAGACACAAGAACCAATGGAAAAATTGTCAGCTTTCTTCCACCAATTATTGTTTAGCTTCCTCTAATTATGTACAATGTAACACCAATGTAACGAATTAATATAATAAATAAAGAAACACTATTGAATCTGATCGTATCATTCATTTCAAGTTGATCCTAACTAAAGTATAAATATTATTGATAGTAATGAGAAATAATAATATGGTGACTTACTACTACTACTACTATATAGTGTGTGTGTGTGTGTGTGTGTGTGTGTGTGTGTGTGTGTGTGTGTGTGTGTGTGTGTGTGTGTGTGTGTGTGTGTGTGTGTGTGTGTGTTGTGTGTGTCTAGACTACAACACAAACAATAAAACGAGATAATGACGGTTGGAAGTGAACAAATAGGAGATAAAGGCAAAAAAATATAAAACGATTAATGATAAGGATAATGATGACGATGACGAAGACAATAAGGAGGAGGAGGAGGAACCCTTATTGCCTAATTGCTCCAGGTTCACCCCTTCCTCCCATCCTTTCCTCTTCCTCCCCCCATCATATAAACCTGCTGGTGCCTGAAAGAGCCATTGTAGTCCTTCCCCTCCATCTCTCCTCCTTCAATTTAATGGAAGTGTTGATTCTCTCTCTCTCTCTCTCTCTCTCTCTCTCTCTCTCTCTCTCTCTCTCTCTCTCTCTCTCTCTCTCTCTCTCTCTCTCTCTCTCTTCTCTCTCTTCTTTACGAGTGCTACAAGGCCAAGCAGGAGACAGGGGACAGGATGTATATTTTGGTTTTAACAGGAATAACCTAACGTAGCAACACACACACACCACACACACACACACACACACACACACACACACACACACACACACACACACACACACACACACCGGCACCTATTCCTCCTCCTAGCAAAGATATATATATATATATATATATATATATATATATATATATATATATATATATATATGCCAAGGTAAGCAACATAAAACTCTAAATTGGTTTCCGTTGAGCAGCGCCAAGCAGAAGTTGACTCAGCTTGGAGTTAGTTAGGCTCAAAATCTAGTTAAATCTGGTTAAATCTAGTTAAATCTAGTTAAATCTAGTTAAATCCAGTTAAATATTCACCTCGGCTGGAATTGATTCAGCTTGGAGTTAATTAGGGTTGAAAAAACTACCTCAATATTCTCGGCATCGCAGTAAATCTAGCTGTCAATAATCCATATATAATTCAACAACAATGCCCAGTTTTAAATCCTTCCGTTCATATTGTGCGAGTTTGTTTGGGTGTGGATGCCCCAGTGCTAGTGATAGTGATGGGGCGAGGGTATCAAGAACTACCTTCCGTATCCCTAAGTTTCTCCGGCGACTTAGACGCCGAAGCAATGCCGGCCAAGTGCAGATTGAAGATGTAAATGAAATTACGAAAGTTAAGGAACAAGAACGGGAATACGAGAAAGAAAACATAGACGAAGAGGACGAGGAGCTGTCTTTGTTCTTGCAGCTGGAACAGATGGTGAAGGATGAAGAAAAAGCTGAGGAAAACCAAGCCGTGGAGGAGGAAGTAAAGAAGCCACGAAGAAATGTGAGTTTTAACTTTGACAACCTCACTTCCACCATCAAGGCGAGGGAGCTGTACCGAGGGCATGAGTACTTCAGGTACTTCAAACCACTCTCTTCCCTCCGCCCGGCCCTATGCCCTCACAAGGAGACGGGCTTCGTGGACGCCATCCCACACAGCGAGGCGAGAGTCCAACAAGCTAACGCGACTTCCAACAAATCATGCGAGGGGAAGACACGCTCCCTTATCCCCGTCCCCATCCCACACTTTGGGATTAGCGGCTCCGGACGATGCGAGGCGAGAGTCCAGCGGGATAACACAACTTCCACCAAAACATTCGAGGGTAAGAAACCCTCTCGTATCCCCGTCCTCATCTCGACCAGGAAGTCCTCGGCCCTCGGCTCCGAACTCAAAGATGAAATGCGGGAAATGGAGGAAAACGAACCGAAAGAAATCCAAGAGAAAGAAGATATGGACGAGGACGAGGACGAGCAGGACGAGCAGGACGAGTTGTCTTTGTTCATGCAGCTGGAACAGATGGTCAAGGATGACGATGAAAAAGATGTAATTAAAGAAAACCAATCCGTAGAGAAAGAGATGAAAAAGAAACGATCTCGCATCCCAGTGCCCATCCCACACGTTGGGATTAGCTGCTCCAGACGATGCGAGGGCAAGATTGAGCGGGACAAGACAACTTCCTTCAAAATATTCGAAGGCAGGAAACCCTCCCGCATCCCCGTCCCCATCTCGACCAGGAAGTCCGCGACAGGGAACACACAGACCAAAGATACAATGCCAAAACTGGAGGAAGAAGAACGTCAAGAAATGATCGAGAAAAAAGAATTGAATGAAGAGGAGAAAGAACAGGACGAGTTGTCTGTGTTCCTCGCTCTCGAAGAACAGCTCGATAACGAAGAGACTCAAGAACAACTAGAGAAATTGTCAACATTCTTCGAACTGGAACATTTGATGGAAAAGATGAAAGAAGACCAAAAGAAAGAAGGTAATGAAACGGATGACGAGGAACAAGACGAGTTGTCTTTGTTCTTGCAGCTGGAACAGATGGTGAAGGATGAAGAGATGGACGAGGAAGAAGAAAAGCTTGAAGAAAACCAAGCCGTGGAGGAGAAAGTAAAGAAGCCACGAAGAAATGTGAGTTTTAACTTTGACAATCTCACTTCCACCATCAAGGAGAGGGAGCTGTACCGAGGGCGGGAGTACTTCAGGTACTTCAAACCACTCTCTTCCCTCCGCCCGGCCCTATGCCCTCAGAAGGAGACAGGCTTCGTGGACGCCATCCCACACAGCGAGGCGAGAGTCCAACAAGGCAACGCGACTTCCAACAAATCATACGAAGGGAAGACACGCTCCCGCATCCCAGTGCCCATCCCACACTTTGGGATTAGCGGCTCCGGGCGATGCGAGGCGAGAGTCCAGCGGGACAACACAACTTCCACCAAAACATTCGAGGGTAAGAAACCCTCCCGTATCCCCGTCCCCATCTCGACCAGGAAGTCCTCGACAGGGAACACACTATCCCGATCCCAGATCAAAGATGAAATGTCAAAAGTGGAGGAAGAGGAACGGCAGAAAATTAAGGAGAAAGAAGAAATTAACGAAGAGGAGAAGAAGGAGCAGGACGAGTTGTCTGCGTTCCTCGCTCTCGGAGAACAGCTAGAAAAGGAGGAGCAGGACGAGTTGTCTTTGTTCCTGCAGCTGGAACAAATGATAAAGGATGAAGAGAAGGAAGAGAAAGAAAATGAAGATTTGTCTGTGTTTCTCACCCTCGGAGAACTGGTGGATAACGAAGAGACACAAGAACCAATGGAAAAATTGTCAGCTTTCTTCCACCAATTATTGTTTAGCTTCCTCTAATTATGTACAATGTAACACCAATGTAACGAATTAATATAATAAATAAAGAAACACTATTGAATCTGATCGTATCATTCATTTCAAGTTGTATCCTAACTAAAGTATTAATATTATTGATAATTTCTTGAGTAATGAGAAATAATAATATGGTGACTTACTACTCCTACTACTACTACTATAGTAGTGTGTTGTGTGTTTGTGTGTGTGTGTGTGTGTTGTGTGTGAGTGTGTGTGTGTGTGTGTGTGTGTTGTGTGTGTGTGTGTGTGTGTTGTGTCTAGAAACGAGATAATGTGAACAAATAGGGACATAAAGGCAAGAAAAATATAAAACGAATAATGATAAGGATAATGATGACGATGACGAAGACAATAAGGAGAGAGGAGGAGGAGCCTTTATCGCCTAATTGCTCCAGGTTCACCCCTTCCTCCCTCTCCTTCCTCCCATCCTTTCCTCTTCCTCCCCCCATCATATCAACCTGCTGGTGCCTGAAGGAGCCATTGCCTTGTGGTCCTTCCCCTCCATCCCACCTCCTTCAATTTAATGGAAGTGTTTGATTTCTCTCTCTCTCTCTCTCTCTCTCTCTCTCATCTCTCCGTCTCTCTCTCTCGCTCTCTCTCTCTCTCTCTCTCACTCTCTCTCTCTTCTTTACGAGCGCCACAAAGCCAAGCAGGAGACAGAAGACAGGATGTATATTTTGTTTTAACAGGAATAACCTAACGTAGCAAACAGTATAAAAAAATGTGATATATATGTCCACTGACTCCACATCATAAAATGCAAATGCCTCATAAAATAGAATATAGGCCGCAAAAATACCACTTTGCATCCTCCATTAATCACCATCGTTATTAATTTGCAAGAAAATGCATTATCTAAACCTTCTTTTTGGACTTGCAGCCTTCTACGTCATATACAATCACTTTGCAAAAATGTATATACAAGATTGTTTTTTTGAACCACTTATAAATTATAGATAAGTCATTAATGCATCCATTGTTTAGTCATCCAAAGCAGTGGTGAACGACGTTTAAATAAAGTATAGGAGAGAGAGGTCGTGATGGTGTGTCGGTTAGGTTAGGTTAGATTAGTTTATGTTAGTTTATTTAGGTTAGGTTTGTTTTGGTTTAGATTAG
>JAXIVD010005960.1:0-26214 GCA_036785275.1 Cancer borealis
CTATAACCTCTCCTCTTACTTTAGCCTATAAAAATAAATTTTACCTTGATTTTTAACTCCTTGGTTTAAACTAACTTTCTACCCTTTAAATCAGAGCTTCAATTTAAACTATCTTCCCCCACTCTTCAGTTTCTTTAAAACCGGCTACCCAAACTCTACACCCTCGCTTCACTTATATAAAATTCAACCACTAATCTTAAAACCGATTAATAAACCTTATAAAACTTTTATTTCAGCTTAGAAACTTAAAGGCCTTTCTTTAGAAAGACCTTTAACTCGTCTTAATAGCAAACTTCCTTAAACCTAAACCCCTTTAACTTCAACCCTTCATCAATATCGTCTAATTCCCTTAAAGATTAAAAAATTAATTTTAAGGTCTTCCTAACCTTACAAAACTTAACTTCTACCTAAGCTTTGAAAAACCATTAAAATCTAGCTGACCTTAACACATTTCCTTTTCCTGATAATACCTTTAAACCCTAATCTCTACTTTACTCTTAGTTAATTAATTCTAACCTCTCTACAACCCCTTTAGAATTTTAACCTGTTAATTACCTTGAAACCTGTTGCATTAAATCTTGTATAAGACCAGAAATTAACTTCAAGTTTTATTTAAGAATTTGTTGTATAACAACCCATTCCTAATACATCTTATAAACCTTTTAATCTTAATAAAAATTACAACTTTTAACTTAAAAAATCTCTCTTCTCTTTGTTTATAAAAACTCATTAATAACAACCTTGTTTTCTAACAGCCCTTAACTCTCTCTTTTACCTAACCTTTACAAAATAGAAAATTTAAAAATACTCGCCCCTATTAGAAATCTTATGTAAACTAACCCCCTGAAATGCAACTCCTGCCCCTTAAGAAATAACCTGAAGCTCTCCTCTCTTCTTCTAGGGGTACCAAAGAACCAGGGATTATTCCTCCTCTATAAAATAAAGAATCCAATTATCTATAGTTTTTAGCCCCCCCCGTTTTTTTAAAATTGCTCTACTCCCAAATCCCACATAAATTTAATAAACCTCTCTTTTTCGTTAAATAACCCTAAAATAAATTTAATAAGATTATCACTACCGGTGTAATAACCCTTTAAAAAATTTAAAACAAATTTAAGAAACGCCTACCAACCTCTCCCCCTTAAATTTTTTTTACCTTTATAAAATTTTAAGTTCATACCTTAAATTTAAAATAAACCCCAAAGGAAAGATAACCTACCCCCCTAAAAATTTAACTGGTTAGCTCCCCGACCTATTAAACCTTATAATATTTTTAAATTAAAGGTCAAAAATTAATTCAAATTTTATTTTAAAGGTATAGTAAAGACCTACACTAAATGTCTATAAAATCCTCTCAGATTAATAAAAATTACAACTTAATTTTAAAAGTTTATTCATAATATATAACCTTTTAACACACCTGTAGCCTAAATAAAAACTATAGCTTAATTCTTAAATAAAGCCCCTTGTTATTTATTTAACTCCCTGTCCTCTTAAATTTTATAAAATTGAATTCATTAAGATAAGGTTAACCCAAGTTTTATTTTAAGAATTAGTTATACAATGATGGCCCACTACTAAGTATCTATATAATCCTCTAAATTTAATAAAAATTATAATTTAGTTTAAAATAAATAATTGTCTTCACTTTATCTAAATAGCTTCTTAGTGACCTAAATTATCTAATAACCCTTTTAATTTTTTCTTTAAATTAAAATTTCACAAGAAAGAAAATTTAAAGATATTTGTTTTTCTACTTTTTAAACACTATACGGCTCGCCAGTCTATTAAATACAATTTATTCCTTGCTAAGAAATAATTCCTGCGGGTCTCTTCCAGCTGAGAGCTCCAGAGACCCGCAGGAATTATTTCTACTACTCCCAACTATAAAATAAAAGTTCTCGCTATTTAAAAACAAATCTCCTTTTCTATACTATTTTTATTTAAATTTATTATTTTAATAAATGTGTATATAAATTTATTAGCCCCCGTTTTTTTCTTTTTATAAAGGAAAAAAATAATTACGGCCCTCAAAATAGGTTTATAAGAGAAATCTATTCACTACCTAAATACAAGAACTTTTTGCTTAATAAATTTTAAGAGACTTTAAAGAATTCTATTAACCTCTCTCTTAAAACTATTTTTTAATTTACTTTTTAATTAACTAAATTTTTAAATAAACTAAAAAAAGAACATAAAAGTAAAGATAACCTACAACCTTCTCCTCTTACTTTAACCTATTAAAAATAAATTTTACCTTAATTTTAACTCCTTAAAATTTAAACTAACTTTCTACCCTTTAAATCAGAGCTTCAATTTAAACTACCTTTCTCCACTCTTCAGTTTCTTTAAAACCAGCTACCCAAACTCTACACCCTTACTTCTCTAATATAAAAATTCAACCAACCAGTCTTAAAACCGATTAATAAACCTTATAAACCTGTTATTTCAACCTAGGCACCTAAAGGCCTTTCTTTAGAAAGACCTTTAACTCATCTTAATAACAACCTACCTTAAACCCCTTTAATTTCAACCCTTCACCAATCTCGTCTAATTCCCTTAAAGATTAAAAAATTAATTTTAAAGTCTTCCTAACCTCACAAAACTCAACTTCTACCTAAGCTTTGAAAAACCATTAAAATCTAGCTAGCCTTAACGCATTTCCTTTTCTTAGTAGTTCCTTTAAACCCTGATCTCTGCTTTACTCTTAATTAATTACTTCTAACCTCTTTATAACCCCTTTAGAATTTTAACCTATTAATTACCTTGAAACCTATTACATTAAATTTTATATAAAACCAGAAGTTAACTTCAAGTTTTATTTAAAAATTTATTATATAATAACCTATTACTAACGTCTTATAAACCTTTTAATCCTGGGTAAAATTACAACTTTTAAACTTTAAAAATCTCTCTTCTCTTTGTTTATAAAAACTCATTAATAGCAACCTTGTTTTCTAACAGCCCTTAACTCTCTCTTTTACCTAACCTTTACAAAATAAAAAATTTAAAAATACTCACCTCTATTAAAAATCTTATGTAAACTAACCCCCTGAAATACAACTCCTGCTCCTTAAGAAATAACCTATAACTCTCCTCTCTTCTATTTAGGACACCAAAGAACCAGGGATTTCCCCCCTCCTATAAAATAAAGAACCCAATTATCTAAGGTCTTTTAGCCCCCTTTTTTAAAAATTGCTCTACTTCCAAATCCCATATAAATTTAATAAAAATTATAATTTAGTTTTAAATGAGTAATTGTCTTCACTCTACCTAAATAGCTTCTTAGCAACCTAAATTATCTAACAACCCTTTTAATTTTTTCTTTAAGTTAAAATTTTACAAGATATAAAATTTAAAGATATTTGTTTTTCTACTTTTAAATACTATACGGCTCGCCAGTCTATTAAATACAATTTACTTCTCACTAAGAAATAATTCCTATCTCTTTCTCTCTTCCTGCTGGGAGCTCCAGAGACCCGCGGGAAGATTAAAAAATTAATTTTAAAGTCTCCCTAACCTTACAAAACTTAACTTCTACCTAAGCTTTGAAAAACCACTAAAATCTAGCTGACCTTAACGCGTTTCCTTTTCTTAATAATACCTTAAACCCCAATCTCTACTTTACCCTTAATTAATTACTTCTAACCTCTCTGTAACCCCTTTAGAATTTTAACCTATTAATTACCTTGAAACCTGTTACATTTAAATCTTATATAAGACCAGAAATTAACTTCAAGTTTTATTTAAGAATTTATTATATAGTAACCTATTATTAACACGTCTTATAAACCTTTTAATCTTAATAAAAATTACAACTTTTAAACTTAAAAAATCTCTCTTCTCTTTATTTATAAAAACTCATTTAATAACAACCTTGTTTTCTAACAACCCTTAACTCTCTCTTTTACCTAACCTTTACAAAATAAAAAATTTAAAAATACTCGCCTCTATTAAAAATCTTATGCAAACTAACCCCCTGAAATGCAACTCCTGCCCCTTAAGAAATAACTTATAGCTCTCCTCTCTTCTACGAGGGATACCAAAGAACCAGGAATTATTCCTCCTCCCTCTTAAAATAAAGAATCCAATTATCTAAGAGTTTAACCCCCCCTTTTTTTTTAAAAATTACTCTACTCCCAAATCCCATATAAATTTTATAAACCTCTCTTTTTCCTTAAAATGACCCTAAAATAAATTTTACCTTGGTTTTAACTCCTCAAACTTAAAACTAACTTTCTACCCTTTAAATCAGAGCTTCAATTTAAGCTACCTTTCTCCACTCTTCAGTTTCTTTAAAACCAACTACCCAAACTCTACACCCTTACTTCCACTAATACAAAAATTCAACCACCAGTCTTTAACCTGTTAACAAACCTTATGAAACTTTTATTTCAAACTTAGAAACCTAAAGGCCTTTCTTTAGAAAGACCTTCAACCCATCTTAATAACAAACTACCTTAAACCTAAACCCCTTTAACTTCAACCCTTCACCAATCTCATCTAATTCCCTTAAAGATCAAAAAATTAATTTTAAAGTCTCCCTAACCTTACAAAGCTTAACTTCTACCTAAGCTTTGAAAAATCATTAAAATCTAGCTGACCTTAACGCGTTTCCTTTTCTTTATAACACCTTTAAACCCTAATCTCTACTTTACTCTTAATTAATTACTTCTAACCTCTCTGCAACCCCTTTAGAATTTTAACCTCTTAATTACCTTGAAACCTGTTTCATTAAATTTTATAAAATTGAATTCATTAAAGATAAAGATAACTCAAGTTTTATTTTAAGAATTAATTATATAATGATGACCCGTTACTAAATGTCTATATAATCCTCTAAATTTAATAAAAATTATAATTAAATTTAAAATAAATAATTGTCTTCACTTTATCTAAATAGCTTCTTAGTGACCTAAATTATCTAATAACCCTTTTAGTTTTTTCTTTAAATTAAAATTTTACAAAAAAGAAAATTTAAAGATATTTGTTTTTCTACTTTTAAATACTATACGGCTTGCTAGTCTATCAAATACAATTTATCCCTCACTAAGAAATAATTCCCAGCTCTTTCTCTTTCTCTCTTCCTGCTGGGAGCTCCAGAGACCCGCGGGAATTATTTCTACTACTCCCAACTATAAAATAAAAGCTCCCGCTATTTAAAAACAAGTCTCCTTTTCTATATTATTTTTATTTAAATTTATTATTTTAATAAATGTATATATAATTTTATTAGCCCCCCCCGTTTTTTCTCTTTATAGAGGAAAAAAATAATTACGGTCCTCAAAATAGGTTTATAAGAGAAATTTATTCACTACCTAGATACAAGAGCTTTTTGCTTAATAAATTTTAAGAGACTTTAAAGAATTCTATTAACCTCTCTCTTAAAACTATTTTTTTAATTTACTTTTTAATTAGCTAAATTTTTAAATAGTCTAAAAAAAAGAACATAAAAGTAAAGATAACCTACAACCTTCTCCTCTTACTTTAACCTATAAAAATAAATTTTACCTTGATTTTAACCCTTTAATTTAAACTAACTTTCTACCCTTTAAATCAGAGCTTCAATTTAAACTACCTTTCCCTACTCTTCAGTTTCTTTAAAACCGGTTACCCAAACTCTTCACCCTTACTTCACTAATATAAAAATTCAACCACCAGTCTTAAAACCGATTAATAAACCTTATAAAACTATTATTTCAACCTAGGCACCTAAAGGCCTTTCTTTAGAAAGACCTTTAACTCATCTTAATAACAAACTACCTTAAACCCCTTTAATTTCAACCCTTCACCAATCTCGCCTAATTCCCTTAAAGATTAAAAAATTAATAATTCTATAAAATTAAATTCATTAAGATAAAATTAACTCAAATTTTATTTTAAGAATTAATTATATAAAGATGGCCCACTACTAAATGTCTATATAATCCTCTGAATTTAATAAAAATTATAATTTAGTTTTAAATAAATAATTATCTTCACTTTATCTAAATAGCTCCTTTAGTGACCTAAATCATCTAATAACCCTTTTAGTTTTTTCTTTAAATTAAAATTTTACAAGAGAGAAAATTTAAAGATATTTGTTTTTCTACTTTTAAATATTATACGACTCGCTAGTTTACCAAATACAATTTATCCCTCACTAAGAAATAATTCCCGCGGGTCTCTTTCTCTCTTCCTGCTGGGAGCTCCAGAGACCCGCGGGAATTATTTCTACTACTCCCAACTATAAAATAAAAGTTCCCGCTATTTAAAAACAAATCTCCTTTCTATATTATTTTTATTTATTATTTTAATAAATGCATATATATTAATTTGTTAACCCCGTTTTTTCTCTCTATATAGAGAAAAAAATAATTATAGTCCTCAAAATAGATTTATAAGAGAAATCTATTCACTACCTAGATACAAGAACTTTTACTTAATAAATTTTAAGAGATTTTAAAGAATTCTATTATAACCTCTCTCTTAAATAAAACTATTTTTTTAATTTACTTTTTAATTAGCTAAATTTTTAAATAGGCTAAAAAAACATAAAAGTAAAGATAACCTACAACCTTCTCCTCTTACTTTAACCTATAAAAATAAATTTTACCTTGATTTTAACTCCTCAAACTTAAACTAACTTTCTACCCTTTAAATCAGAGCTTCAATTTAAACTGCCTTTCCTCATTCTTCAGTTTCTTTAAAACCAGCTACCCAAACTCTACACCCCTACTTTACTAATATAAAAATTCAACCACCAGTCTTAAACCGATTAATAAACCTTATAAAACTTTTATTTCAAACCTAGAAACCTAAGGCCTTTCTTTAGAAAGACCTTTAACCTATCTTAATAACAAACTACCTTAAATCCTAAACCCCTTTAACTTCAACCCTTCACCAATCTCGTCTAATTCCCTTAAAGATTAAAAAATTAATTTTAAAGTCTTTCTAACCTTACAAAACTTAACTTCTACCTAAGCTTTGAAAAACCATTAAAATCTAGCTGGCCTTAACACGTTTCCTTTTCTTAATAACACCTTTAAAACCTAATCTATACTTTTCTCTTAATTAATTACTTCTAACCTCTCTGCAACCCCTTTAGAATTTTAACCTGTTACTTACCTTGAAACCTGTTTCATTAAATTTTATATAAAACCAGAAATTAACTTCAAGTTTTATTTAAAAATTTATTATATAATAACCTTATTATACTAACGTTTTATTAAACCTTTTAATCCTTAATAAAAATTACAACTTTTAAACTTAAAAAAATATCTCTTCTCCTTGTTTATAAAAACTCATTAGTAACAACCTTGTTTTCTAACAGTCCTTAACTCTCTCTTTTACCTAACCTTTACAAAATGGAAAATTTTAAAATACTCACCTCTATTAAAAATCTTATGCAAACTAATCCCCTGAAATGCAACTCCTATTCCTTAAAAATAACCTGGAGCTCTCCTCTCTTCTATTAGGGACACCAAAGAACCAGGGATTATTCCTCCTCCCTCTATAAAATAAAGAATCCAATTATCCTAAAGGGTTTAACCCCCTTTTTTTAAAATTACCCTACTCCCAAATCCCGTATAAATTTAATAACCTCTCTTTTTCCTTAAAATAACCCTAAAATAAATTTAATAAAATTATCACTACCCGGGTATACAAGAACCCTTTAAAAATTTTTAAAATCATACCTCAAATTTAAAATAAACCCTAAAGGAAAGATAACCCCTAAAAAATTTAACTGATTAACTCCCGGCTTATTAAACCTTATAATATTAAATTTACAAGTCAAAAATTAATTCAAATTTTATTTTAAAGGTATAGCAAAGACCTACACTACTAGACATCTATAAATTCTCTCAAATCAATAAAAATTACAGCTTAATTTTAAAAGTTTATACATAGTGTATAACCTTTAATACACCTATAACCTAAATAAAAACTATAGCTTAATTCTTAAAATAAACCCCTTGTTACTTATCTAACTCCCTCCCCTCTTAAAGTTTATAAAATTAAACTCATTAAAATAAGGTTAACTCAAGTTTTATTTTAAGAATTAATTTTATAAAGATGACCCTCACTACTAAATATCTATATAATCCTCTAAATTTAATAAAAATTATAATTTGATTTTAAATAAATAATTGTCTTCACGTTATCTAAATAACTTCTTAATGACCTAAATTATCTAATAACCCTTTTAATTTTTTCTTAAAATTAAAATTTTACAAAATAGAAAATTTAAAGATATTTATTTTTCTACCTTTAAATACAATACAGCTCACCAGTCTATTAAATACAATTTATTTCTCATTAAAAAGTAACTCCCGCGGGTTTCTTTCTCCCTTCCTACTGAGAGCTCTAGAGACCCGCGGGAATTATTTCTACTACTCCCAACTATAAAATAAAAATTCCCGTTATTTAAAAACAAATCTCCTTTCTATATTATTTTTATTTATTATATTAATAAATGTGTGTATATAAATTTATTAGACCCCCGTTTTTTCTCTTTATAAAGAAAAAAATAATTATGGTCCTCAAAGTAGGTTTATAAAAGAAATTTATCCATTACCTAGACACAAGAGCTTTTGCTTAATAAATTTTAAGAGACTTTAAAGAATTCTATTAACCTCTCTTAAAACTATTTTTAATTTACTTTTTAATTAGCTAAATTTTTAAATGAGCTAAAAAAAGAACATAAAAGTAAAGATACCCTATAACCTCTCCTCTTACTTTAGCCTATAAAAATAAATTTTACCTTGATTTTTAACTCCTTGGTTTAAACTAACTTTCTACCCTTTAAATCAGAGCTTCAATTTAAACTATCTTCCCCCACTCTTCAGTTTCTTTAAAACCGGCTACCCAAACTCTACACCCTCGCTTCACTTATATAAAATTCAACCACTAATCTTAAAACCGATTAATTAAACCTTATAAAACTTTTATTTCAGCTTAGAAACTTAAAGGCCTTTCTTTAGAAAGACCTTTAACTCGTCTTAATAGCAAACTTCCTTAAACCTAAGCCCCTTTAACTTCAACCCTTCATCAATATCGTCTAATTCCCTTAAAGATTAAAAAATTAATTTTAAGGTCTTCCTAACCTTACAAAACTTAACTTCTACCTAAGCTTTGAAAAACCATTAAAATCTAGCTGACCTTAACACATTTCCTTTTCCTGATAATACCTTTAAACCCTAATCTCTACTTTACTCTTAGTTAATTAATTCTAACCTCTCTACAACCCCTTTAGAATTTTAACCTGTTAATTACCTTGAAACCTGTTGCATTAAATCTTGTATAAGACCAGAAATTAACTTCAAGTTTTATTTAAGAATTTGTTGTATAACAACCCATTCCTAATACATCTTATAAACCTTTTAATCTTAATAAAAATTACAACTTTTAACTTAAAAAATCTCTCTTCTCTTTGTTTATAAAAACTCATTAATAACAACCTTGTTTTCTAACAGCCCTTAACTCTCTCTTTTACCTAACCTTTACAAAATAGAAAATTTAAAAATACTCGCCCCTATTAGAAATCTTATGTAAACTAACCCCCTGAAATGCAACTCCTGCCCCTTAAGAAATAACCTGAAGCTCTCCTCTCTTCTTCTAGGGGTACCAAAGAACCAGGGATTATTCCTCCTCTATAAAATAAAGAATCCAATTATCTATAGTTTTTAACCCCCCCGTTTTTTTAAAATTGCTCTACTCCCAAATCCCACATAAATTTAATAAACCTCTCTTTTTCGTTAAATAACCCTAAAATAAATTTAATAAGATTATCACTACCGGTGTAATAACCCTTTAAAAAATTTAAAACAAATTTAAGAAACGCCTACCAACCTCTCCCCCTTAAATTTTTTTTACCTTTATAAAATTTTAAGTTCATACCTTAAATTTAAAATAAACCCCAAAGGAAAGATAACCTACCCCCCTAAAAATTTAACTGGTTAGCTCCCCGACCTATTAAACCTTATAATATTTTTAAATTAAAGGTCAAAAATTAATTCAAATTTTATTTTAAAGGTATAGTAAAGACCTACACTAAATGTCTATAAAATCCTCTCAGATTAATAAAAATTACAACTTAATTTTAAAAGTTTATTCATAATATATAACCTTTTAACACACCTGTAGCCTAAATAAAAACTATAGCTTAATTCTTAAATAAAGCCCCTTGTTATTTATTTAACTCCCTGTCCTCTTAAATTTTATAAAATTGAATTCATTAAGATAAGGTTAACCCAAGTTTTATTTTAAGAATTAGTTATACAATGATGGCCCACTACTAAGTATCTATATAATCCTCTAAATTTAATAAAAATTATAATTTAGTTTAAAATAAATAATTGTCTTCACTTTATCTAAATAGCTTCTTAGTGACCTAAATTATCTAATAACCCTTTTAATTTTTTCTTTAAATTAAAATTTCACAAGAAAGAAAATTTAAAGATATTTGTTTTTCTACTTTTTAAACACTATACGGCTCGCCAGTCTATTAAATACAATTTATTCCTTGCTAAGAAATAATTCCTGCGGGTCTCTTCCAGCTGAGAGCTCCAGAGACCCGCAGGAATTATTTCTACTACTCTCAACTATAAAATAAAAGTTCCCGCTATTTAAAAACAAATCCCCTTTTCTATATTATTTTTATTTAAATTTATTATTTTAATAAATGGGTATATAAATTTATTAGCCCCCCCCGTTTTTTTCTCTTTATAAAGGAAAAAAATAATTATAATCCTTAAAATAGGTTTATAAGAGCAATCTATTCACTACCTAGATACAAGACCTTTTTGCTTAATAAACTTTAAGAGACTTTAAAGAATTCTATTAACCTCTCTCTCTTAAACCTATTTTTTTAATTTACTTTTTTATTAACTAAATTTTTAAATAGACTAAAAAAGAACATAAAAGTAAAGATAACCTACAGCCTTCTCCTCTTACTTTAACCTATTAAAAATAAATTTTACCTTAATTTTAACCCCTCAATTTAAACTAACTTTCTACCCTTTAAATCAGAGCTTCAATTTAAACTATCTTTCCCCACTCTTCAGTTTTCTTTAAAACCGGCTACCCAAACTCTACACCCTTACTTCTCTAATATAAAAATTCAACCAGCCAGTCTTAAACCCGGTTAATAAACCTTATTATAAAACTATTATTTAACCTGGGAACCTAAAGGCCTTTCTTTAGAAAGACCTTTAACCCATCTTAATAACAACCTACCTTAAACCCCTTTAATTTCAACCCTTCACCAATCTCGTCTGATTCCCTTAAAGATTAAAAAATTAATTTTAAAGTCTTCCTAACCTTACAAAACTTAATTTCTACCTAAGCTTTGAAAAACCATTAAAATCTAGCTAACCTTAACGCGTTTCCTTTTCTTAATAGTACCTTTAAACCCTAATCTCTACTTTACTCTTAATTAATTACTTCTAACCTCTTTATAACCCCTTTAGAATTTTAACCTATTAATTACCTTGAAACCTATTACATTAAATTTTATATAAAACCAGAAATTAACTTCAAGTTTTATTTAAAAAGTTATTATATAATAAACTATTATTAACGTTTTATAAACCTTTTAATCCTGGATAAAAATTACAACTTTTAAACTTTAAAAATCTCTCTTCTCCTGTTTATAAAAACTCATTAATAACAACCTTGTTTTCTAACAGCCCTTAACTCTCTCTTTTACCTTAACCTTTACAAAATAAAAAATTTAAAAATACTCACCTCTATTAAAAATCTTATGTAAACTAACTCCCTGAAATACAACTCCTGCCCCTTAAGAAATAACCTATAACTCTCCTCTCTTCTATTTAGGATACCAAAGAACCAGGGATTATTCCCCTCCTCCTATAAAATAAAGAACCCAATTATCTAAGGTCTTTAGCCCCCTTTTTTTTAAAATTACTCTACTTCCAAATCCCATATAAATTTAATAACCCTCTCTTTTTCCTTAAAATAACCCTAAAATAAATTTAATAAGATTATCACTACCCAGTGCAATAACCCTTTAAAAAATTTAAAACAAATTTAAGAAACACCTACCAACCTCTCCCCCTTAAATTTTACCTTTATAAATTATTAAATTCATACCTTAAAATTTAAAATAAACCCCAAAGGAAAGATGACCCTCTAAAAATTTAACTGGTTAGCTCCCCGACCTATTAAACCTTATAATATTTTAAATTTATAGGTCAAAAATTAATTCAAATTTTATTTTAAAGGTATAGCAAAGACCTACACTAAATGTCTATAAAATCCTCTCAGATTAATAAAAATTACAACTTAATTTTAAAAGTTTATTCATAATATATAACCTTTTAACACACCTGTAACCTAAATAAAAACTATAGCTTAATTCTTAAATAAGCCCCTTGTTATTTATTTAACTCCCTGTCCTCTTAAATTTTATAAAATTAAATTCATTAAGATAAGGTTAACTCAAGTTTTATTTTAAGAATTAATTATATAATGATGACCCACTACTAAATGTCTATATAATCCTCTAAATTTAATAAATATTATAATTTAGTTTAAAATAAATAATTGTCTTCACTTTATCTAAATAGCTTCTTAGTGACCTAAATTATCTAATAACCCTTTTAGTTTTTTCTTTTAAATTAAAATTTTACAAGGGAGAAAATTTAAAGATATTTGTTTTTCTACTTTTAAACACTATACGGCTTGCCAGTCTATTAAATACAATTTATTCCTCACTAAGAAATAACTCCCGCGGGTCTCTCTTCCTGCTGGAAGCTCCAGAGACCCGCGGGAATTATTTCTACTACTCCCAACTATAAAATAAAAGTTCCCGCTATTTAAAAACAAATCTCCTTTTCTATATTATTTTTATTTAAATTTATTATTTCAATAAATGTATATATAAATTTATTAACCCCCGTTTTTTTCTCTTTATAAAGGAAAAAAATAATTATAGTCCTCAAAATAGGTTTATAAGAGAAATCTATTCACTACCTAAATACAAAAGCTTTTTGCTTAATAAATTTTAAGAGACTTTAAAGAATTCTATTAACCTCTCTCTCTTAAAACTATTTTTTAATTTACTTTTTAATTAACTAAATTTTTAAATAGGCTAAAAAAAGGACATAAAAGTAAAGATAACCTACAACCTTCTCCTCTTACTTTAACCTATTAAAAATAAATTTTACCTTGATTTTAACTCCTTAATTTAAACTAACTTTCTACCCTTTAAATCACAGCTTCAATTTAAACTACCTTTCTCCACTCTTCAGTTTCTTTAAAACCAGCTACCCAAACTCTACACCCTTACTTCTCTAATATAAAAATTCAACCAACCAGTCTTAAAACCGATTAATAAACCTTATAAAACTGTTATTTCAACCTAGGAACCTAAAGGCCTTTCTTTAGAAAGACCTTTAACCCATCTTAATAACAACCTGCCTTAAACCCCTTTAATTTCAACCCTTCACCAATCTCGTCTAATTCCCTTAAAGATTAAAAAATTAATTTAAAAGTCTTCCTAACCTCACAAAACTTAACTTCTACCTAAGCTTTGAAAAACCATTAAAATCTAGCTAGCCTTAACGCGTTTCCTTTTCTTAATAGTACCTTTAAACCCTAATCTCTACTTTACTCTTAATTAATTACTTCTAACCTCTTTATAACCCTTTAGAATTTTAACCTATTAATTACCTTGAAACCTATTACATTAAATTTTGTATAAAACCAGAAATTAAAACTTCAAATTTTATTTAAAAATTTATTATATAATAACCTATTACTAATGTCTTATAAACCTTTTAATCCCGGGTAAAAATTACAACTTTTAAACTTTAAAAATCTCTCTTCTTTCTCTTTATTTATAAAAACTCATTAATAGCAACCTTGTTTTCTAACAACCCTTAACTCTCTCTTTTACCTTAACCTTTACAAAATAAAAAATTTAAAAATACTCACCTCTATTAAAAATCTTATGTAAACTAACCCCCTGAAATACAACTCCTGCTCCTTAAGAAATAACCTATAACTCCTCTCTTCTATTTAGGATACCAAAGAACCAGGGATTATCCCCCCCCCCCTCCTATAAAATAAAGAATCCAATTATCTAAGGTCTTTAAACCCCCTTTTTTTAAAATTGCTCTACTTCCAAATCCCATATAAATTTAATAAAAATTATAATTTAGTTTTAAATAAGTAATTGTCCTCACTCTACCTAAATAGCTTCTTAACAACCAAATTATCTAATAACCCTTTTAGTTTTTTCTTTAAGTTAAAATTTTACAATATAGAAAATTTAAAGATATTTGTTTTTCTACTTTTAAATACTATACGGCTCGCCAGTCTATTAAATATACAATTTACTTCTCACTAAGAAATAACTCCCGCCTCTTTCTCTCTTCCTGCTGGGAACTCCAGAGACCCGCGGGAGTTATTTCTACTACTCCCAACTATATAAAATAAAAGTTCTCGCTATTTAAAACAAATCTCCTTTTCTATATTATTTTTATTTAAATTTATTATTTTAATAAATGTGCGTATAAGTTTATTAACCCCCGTTTTTTCTTTTTATAAAGAAAAAAATAATTATAATCCTCAAAATAGGTTTATAAGAGAAATCTATTCATTACCTAAATACAAGAGCTTTTTGCTTAATAAATTTTAAGAGACTTTAGAGAATTCTATTAACCCCTCTCTTAAACTATTTTTTAATTTACTTTTTAATTAGCTAAATTTTTAAATAAGCTAAAAAAAGAACATAAAAGTAAAGACAACCTTCTCCTCTTACTTTAACCCATAAAAATAAATTTTACCTTGATTTTAACTCCTCAGTTTAAACTAACTTTCCACCCTTTAAATCAGAGCTTCAATTTAAACTACCTTTTCCCACTCTTTAGTTTCTTTAAAACCCGTTACCTAAACTCTACACCCTTACTTCACTAATATAAAAATTCAACCACCGGTCTTAAAACCGATTAATAAAACCTTATAAAACTTTTATTTCAATTTAGGAACCTAAAGGCCTTTCTTTAGAAAGCCCTTTAACCCATCTTAACAACAAACTACCTTAAACCCCTTTTATTTCAACCCTCTCACCAATCTCGTCTAATTCCCTTAAAGATTAAAAAATTAATTTTAAAGTCTTCCTAACCCCACAAAACTTAACTTCTACCTAAGCTTTGAAAAACCATTAAAATCTAGCTAGCCTTAACGCGTTTCCTTTTCTTAATAATATCTTTAAACCCTAATCTCTACTTTACTCTTAATTAATTACTTCTAACCTCTTTGGAATCCCTTTAGAATTTTAACCTCTTAATTACCTTGAAACCTGTTACATTAAATTTTATATAAAACCAGAAATTAACTTCAAGTTTTATTTAAAAATTTATTATATAATAACCTATTACTAACGTCTTTATAAACCTTTTAATCCTGGTTAAAAATTACAACTTTTAAACTTTAAAAACCTCTCTTCTCTTTGTTTATAAAAACTCATTAATAACAACCTTGTTTTCTAATAACCCTTGACTCTCTCTTTTACCTTTACAAAATAGAAAATTTAAAAATACTCGCCTCTATTAAAAATCTTATATAACTAACCTCCTGAAATACAACTCTTCCTCCTTAAGAAATAACCTATAACTCTCCTCTCTTCTATCCGGGGTACCAAAAAACCAGAGATTATTCCTCCCCCCTCTTATAAAATAAAGAATCCAATTATCTAAAGTCTTTTAGCCCCCTTTTTTTAAAATTGCTCTACTTCCAAATCCCATATAAATTTAATAAACCTCTCTTTTTCCTTAAAGTAACCCTAAAATAAATTTAATAAGATTATCGCCACCCGGCTACAATAACCCTTAAAAAATTTAAAACAAATTTAAGAAACACCTGCCAACCTCTCCCCCTTAAATTTTTTACCTTTATAAAATTTTTAAAATCACACCTTAAATTTAAAATAAACCCTAAAAGAAAGATAAACCCCCTAAAAATTTAACCGGTTAGCTCCCTGGCCTATTAAACCTTATAATATTTAAATTTATAGGTCAAAAATTAATTCAAATTTTATTTTTAAGGGTATAGCAAAGACCTACTACTAAATGCCTATAGAATCCTCTTAGATTAATAAAAATTACAACTCAATTTTAAAAGTTTATATATATATATATGTGTGTATATAGTGTATAACCTTTTAACACACCTGTAACCTAAATAAACACTATAGCTTAATTCTTAAATAAACCTCTTATTATTTATCTGAGAACTCCTTAAACAACCCTATTTTATAGTAATCTCTTCTCTTTAAACTAAACTTTACAAAACTTAAAGAATATTTACACCTTATTTAAACCTTTAAAAATTCGGTTTAGGTCGAACACAACTCCCCTTAAACTATATAAGAGTCCTTAACATTAAAAAATACCTCTCTTAAATTATTTTAGTTTAAGAAAGATTTTTGACTGATTGGCGTTGTGAGATTTTGTGTTATTAATATTACTTGTTGTAACTTAAAGTAATAAGAACTAAACCTTTTAAAACTTAAAACTAAATTATTAAACCACCTAACTACAAGAATTCCCTTAAAAAATTTAACCAAATTTAGATAACCTTCTTTAATAAAACTACCTTTTAATTTATTTTTAATTAACTAAAATTTTTAAAGTTCTTAAAAACACAACGATTTAATTTTAAACCTATTAAAAAATCCTCCAACTTTCTTTTTAATAGTAACAACTCTTTTTTAATTTAACCGCCTGTATAAAACCCTAACCTTTTAAAACAATTAACAAACCCTTATGCCACACAACCCCTTAGACTTTTTAAAAAGTAGGGCTCCCACCCCCTTCTTAGAGACCTTTAACTTACCTTTATAACCGCATTCATCCTTAATTTAAACCCTAATATTTAACTAACCTAAACTGCTAACCCTTAACTTTAAAAAATCACCTTAACCCCCTAACTTAACCTCCTTAAATTTCTTACAAAAATTATTTAAAAATTAAACCCAACCTCTTTTCCTTCTTTTTATAACCTTCTCTTAATAAACACTACTCCTTACTTTTAGGTCATCTTCCCTGACCCTATAACTACCTTAAAAATTTTTGTAATCGGCTAACTCCCTGGCCTATTAAATTTTATAAAATTAAACTCATTAAGATAAAATTAACTTAAGTTTTATTTTAAGAGTTAATTATATAAAAATGACCCACTACTAAATGTCTATATAATCCTCTAAATTTAATAAAAATTATAATTTAGTTTTAAATAAATAATTGTCTTCCCTTTATCTAAATAGCTCCTTAGTGACCTAAATCATCTAATAACCCTTTTAGTTTTTCTTTAAATTGAAATTTTACAAGATAGAAAATTTAGAGATATTTGTATTTCTACTTTTAAATACTATATGGCTCGCCAGTCTATTAAATACAATTTATTTCTACTACTCCCAACTATAAAATAAAAGTTCCCACTATTTAAAAACAAATCTCCTTTTTCTATATTATTTTTATTTAAATTTATTATTTTAACAAATACATATATATATATGTATAAATTTATTAACCCTCGTTTTTTCTCTCTCTAGAGGAAAAAAATAATTACAGCCCTCAAAATACATTTATAAGAGAAATTTATTCACTACCTAGATACAAGAGCTTTTGCTTAATAAATTTTAAAAGATTTTAAAGAATTCTATTAACCTCTCTCTCTTAAAACTATTTTTAATTTACTTTTAAATTAACTAAATTTTTAAATAAGCTAAAAAAAAGAACATAAAAGTAAAGATAACTTACAACCTTCTCCTCTTACTTTAACCTATAAAAATAAATTTTACCTTGATTTTAACTCCCTCAAACTAAAACTAACTTTCTACCCTTTAAATCAGAGCTTCAATTTAACCTACCTTTCTCCACTTTTCAATTTCTTTAAAACCAGCTACCTAAACTCCTACACCCTTACTTCACTAATACAAAAATTCAACCACCAGTCTTAAACCTGCTAATAAACCTTATGAAACTTTTATTTTAAATCTAGAAACCTTAAGGCCTTTCTTTAGAAAGACCTTTAACTCATCTTAATAGCAAACTACTTTAAACCCCTTTAATTTCAACCCCTCACCAATCTCATCTAATTCCCTTAAAGATTAAAAAATTAATTTTAAAGTCTCCCTAACCCCGCAAAACTTAACTTCTACCTAAGCTTTGAAAAGTCATTAAAATCTAGCTGGCCTTAACGCGTTTCCTTTTCTTAATAACACCTTTAAACCCTAATCTCTACTTTTCTCTTAATTAATTACTTCTAACCTCTCTGTAATCCCTTTAAAATTTTAACCTATTAATTACCTTGAAACCTATTTCATTAAATTTTATATAAGACCAGAAATTAACTTCAAGTTTTATTTAAGAATTTATTATATAAAATAACCTTATTACTAACATCTTATTAAACCTTTTAATCTTTAATAAAAATTACAACTTTAAACCTTAAAAAATCTCTCTTCTCTTTGTTTATAAAAACTCATTAATAACAACCTTGTTTTCTAACAGCCTTTAACTCTCTCTTTTGCCTAACCTTTACAAAATAGAAAATTTAAAAACACTCACCTCTATTAAAAATCTTATGTAAACTAACCCCCCCCCCGAGATGCAACTCCTGTCCCTTAAGAAATAACCTATAGCTCTCCTCTCTTCTACTGAAATACCAAAAAACCAAGAATTATTCCTACTCCCCTATAAAATAAAGAATCCAATTATCTAAGGTCTTTAACCCCCCCTTTTTTTTAAAAAATTGCTCTACTCCTAAATCCCATAAAAATTTAATAAACCTCTCTTTTCCCTTAAAATAACCCTAAAATAAATTTAATAAGATTATCACTAACCGGTGCAATAGCCCTTTAAAAAATTTAAAACAAATTTAAGAAACACCTACCAACCTCTCCCCCTTAAATTTTTTACCTTTATAAATTTTTAAATTCATATGTCTTAAATTTAAAATAAACCCCAAAGGAAAGATGACCCTCTAAAAATTTAACTGGTTAGCTCCCCGACCTATTAAACCTTATAATATTTTTAAATTTACAGGTCAAAAATTAATTCAAATTTTATTTTAAAGGTATAGCAAAAACCTACACTAAATATCTATAAAATCCTCTCAAATTAATAAAAATTACAAAACTTAATTTTAAAAATTTATACATAATATATAACCTTTTAACACACCTATATAACCTAAATAAAAACTATAGCTTAATTCTTAAATAAGCCCTTTGTTATTTATCTAACTCCCTGTCCTCTTAAATTTTATAAAATTGAATTCATTGAGATAAAATTAACTCAAGTTTTATTTTAAGAATTAATTATATAATGATGACCTACTACTAAATGTCTATATAATCCTCTAAATTTAATAAAAATTATAATTTAGTTTAAAATAAATAATTGTCTTCACTTTATCTAAATAGCTTCTTAGTGACCTAAATTATCTAATAACCCTTTTAGTTTTTTCTTTAAATTAAAATTTTACAAAAAAAGAAAATTTAAAGATATTTGTTTTTCTGCTTTAAAATACTATACAGCTCGCCAGTCTATTAAATACAATTTATTTCTTACTAAAAAATAATTCCTAGCTCTTTCTCTCTTCCTGCTGGGAGCTCCAGAGACCCACGGGAATTATTTCTACTCACTCCCACTATAAAATAAAAGTTCCCGTTATTTAAAAACAAATCTCCTTTTCTATATTATTTTTATTTAAATTTATTATTTTAATAAATGTATGTATAAATTTATTAACCCCCGTTTTTTCTCTCTATAAGGTAAAAAAATAATTACAGCCCTCAAAATAGATTTATAAGAAAAACTTATTCACTACCTAGATACAAGAGCTTTTGCTTAATAAATTTTAAAAGATTTTAAAAAATTCTATTAACCTCTCTTCCTTAAAACTATTTTTTAATTTACTTTTTAATTAGCTAAATTTTTAAATGAGCTAAAAAAAGAACAGAAAACTAAAGATAACCTTCTCCTCTTACTTTAACCTATAAAAATAAATTTTACCTTGATTTTTAACCCCTCAAACTTAAACTAACTTTCTGCCCTTTAAATCAGAGCTTCAATTTAAACCACCTTTCTCCACTCTTCAGTTTCTTAAAACCAGCTACCCAAACTCTACACCCTTACTTCACTAATACAAAAATTCAACCACCAGTCTTAAACCTGTTAACAAACCTTGTGAAACTTTTATTTCAAATCTAGAAACTTAGGCCTTTCTTTAGAAAGACCTTTAACCCATCTTAGAGACAAACTACCTTAAACCTAAACCCCTTAAACTTCAACCCTTCACCAATCTCATCTAATTCCCTTAAAGATTTAAAAATTAATTTTAAATCTCCCTAACCTTACAAAGCTTAACTTCTACCTAAGCTTTGAAAAATCATTAAAATCTAGCTGGCCTTAACGCGTTTCCTTTTCTTAATAACACCTTTAAACCCTAATCTCTAACTTTACTCTTAATTAATTACTTCTAACCTCTCTGCAACCCCTTTAGAATTTTAACCTATTAATTACCTTGAAACCTGTTTCATTAAATTTTATATAAGACCAGAAATTAACTTCAAGTTTTATTTAAGAATTTATTATATAATAGCCTTATTACTAACGTTTTATTAAACCTTTTAATCCTTAATAAAAATTACAACTTTTAAACTTAAAAAATCTCTCTTCTCTTTGTTTATAAAAACTCATTAATAATAACCTTGTTTTCTAACAGTCCTTAACTCTCTCTTTTACCTAACCTTTACAAAATAGAAAATTTAAAAATACTCGCCTCTATTAAAAATCTTATGTAGACTAACCCCCTGAAATGCAACTCCTGTCCCTTAAGAAATAACCTATAGCTCTCCTCTCTTCTACTGAGGGTACCAAAGAACCAGGAATTATTCCTCCTCCCCCTATAAAATAAAGAATCCAATTATCTAAAATCTTTTAACCCTCTTTTTTTAAAATTGCTCTACTCCCAAATCCCATATAAATTTTATAAACCTCTCTTTTTCCTTAAAATAACCCTAAAATAAATTTAATAAGATTATCACTATCAGTACAATAACCCTTTTAAAAATTTAAAACAAATCTAAGAAACACCTACCAACCTCTCCCCCTTAAATTTTTTACCTTTATAAATTTTTAAAATCATACCTTAAATTTAAAATAAACCCCAAAGAAAAAATAGCCCCCTAAAAATTTAACTGGTTAACTCCCCGACCTATTAAAAACCTTATAATATTTTTAAATTTATAGGTCAAAAATTAATTCAAATTTTATTTTTAAAGATATAGCAAAAACCTACACTAAATGTCTATAAAATCCTCTCAGATTAATAAAAATTACAACTTAATTTTAAAAGTTTATACATAATATATAACCTTTTAACACACCTGTAACCTAAATAAAAACTATAGCTTAATTCTTAAATAAGCCCCTTGTTATTTATCTAACTTCCTGTCCTCTTAAATTTTATAAAATTGAATTCATTAAGATAAGGTTAACTCAAGTTTTATTTTAAGAATTAATTATATAATGATGACCCACTACTAAATGTCTATATAATACTCTAAATTTAATAAAAGTTATAATTTAGTTTAAAATAAATAATTGTCTTCACTTTATCTAAATAGCTTCTTAGTGACCTGAGTTATCTAGTGGCCCTTTTAGTTTTTTCTTTAAATTAAAATTTTACAAGAAAGAAAATTTAAATATATTTGTTTTTCTACTTTTAAATACTATACGGCTCGCTAGTCTATTAAATACAATTTATTTCTCACTAAGAAATAATTCCCAGCTCTTTCTCTTTCTCTCTTCCTGCTGGGAGCTCCAGAGACCCGCGGGAATTATTTCTACTACTCCCAACTATAAAATAAAAGTTCCCGCTATTTAAAAACAAATCTCCTTTTCTATATTATTTTTATTTAAATTTATTATTTCAATAAATGTATATATAAATTTATTAGCCCCCCGTTTTTTTCTTTATAAAGGAAAAAGATAATTACGGCCCTCAAAATAAGTTTATAAAAGAAATTTATTTACTACCTAGATACAAGAGCTTTTGCTTAATAAATTTTAAGAGACTTTAAAGAATTCTATTAACCTCTCTCTTAAAACTATTTTTTTAATTTACTTTTTAATTAGCTAAGTTTTTAAATAGTCTAAAAAAAAGAACAGAAAAGAAAGATAACCTCCTCCTCTTACTTTAACCTATAAAAATAAATTTTACCTTGATTTTTAACTCCTTAATTTAAACTAACTTTCTACCCTTTAAATCAGAGCTTCGATTTAAACTACCTTTCTCCACTCTTCAGTTTCTTTAAAACCACCTACCCAAACTCTACACCCTTACTTCACCAATATAAAAATTCAACCGCCAGTCTTAAAACCGATTAATAAACCTTATAAAACTTTTATTTCAACCTAGGAACCTAAAGACCTTTCTTTAGAAAGACCTTTAACTCACCTTAACAACAAACTACCTTAAACCCCTTTAATTTCAACCTTCACCAATCTCGTTTAATTCCCTTAAAGATTAAAAAATTAATTTTAAAGTCTCCCTAACCTCACAAAACTTAACTTCTACCTAAACTTTGAAAAACCATTAAAATCTAACTAACCTTAACGCGTTTCCTTTTCTTAATAATACCTTTAAACCCTAATCTCTACTTTACTCTTAATTAATTACTTCTAACCTCTCTGCAACCCCTTTAGAATTTTAACCTATTGATTACCTTGAAACCTGTTACATTAAATTTTATATAAAACCAGAAATTAACTTCAAATTTTATTTAAGAATTTATTATATAATAACCTATTACTAACGTCTTATAAACCTTTTAATCCTCGATAAAAATTACAACTTTTAAACTTAAGAAATCTCTCTTCTCTTTGTTTATAAAAACTCATTAATAACAACCTTGTTTTCAACAGCCCTTAACTCTCTCTTTTACCTTAACCTTTACAAAATAGAAAATTTAAAAATACTCACCCCTATTTTAAAAATCTTATAATAAACTAACCCCCTAAAATACAACTCCTGCTCCTTAAGAGATAACCTACAGCTCTCCTCTCTTCTATCCCGGGTACCAAAGAACCAGGGATTATTCCTACTCCCCCTATAAAATAAAGAATCCAATTATCTAAGGTCTTTTAGCCCCCTTTTTTTTAAAATTGCTCTACTCCCAAATCCCATATAAATTTAATAAACCTCTCTTTTTCCTTAAAACAACCCTAAAATAAATTTAATAAGATTATCACTATCAGTACAATAACCCTTTAAAAAATTTAAAACAAATCTAAGAAACGTCTACCAGCTTTCCCCCTTAAATTTTTTACCTTTATAAATTTTTAAATCATACCTTAAATTTAAAATAAACCCCAAAGGAAAGATAACCCCCCTAAAAATTTAACTGGTTAGCTCCCCGACCTATTAAAAACCTTATAATATTTTTAAATTTATAGGTCAAAAATTAATTCAAATTTTATTTTAAAGGTGTAGCAAAAACCTACACTAAATGTCTATAAATCCTCTCAAATTAATAAAAATTACAACTTAATTTTAAAAGTTTATACATAATATATAACCTTTTAACGCACCTGTAGCCTAAATAAAAACTATAGCTTAATTCTTAAATGAGCCCCTTGTTATCATCTATCTAACTCCCTGTCCTCTTAAATTTTATAAAATTGAATTCATTAAGATAAGGTTAACTCAAGTTTTATTTTAAGAATTAATTATATAATGATGACCCACTACTAAATGTCTATATAATCCTCTAAATTTAATAAAAATTATAATTTAATTTAAAATAAATAATTGTCTTCACTTTATCTAAATAGCTTCTTAGTGACCCAAATTATCTAATAACTCTTTTAGTTTTTTCTTTAAATTAAAATTTTACAAAAAAGAAATTTAAAGATATTTGTTTTTCTACTTTTAAATACTATACGGTTCGCTAGTCTATTAAATACAATTTATTTCTCACTAAGAAATAATTCCCAGCTCTTTCTCTTTCTCTCTTCCTGCTGGGAGCTCCAGAGACCCGCGGGAATTATTTCTACTACTCCCAACTATAAAATAAAAGTTCCCGCTATTTAAAAACAAATCTCCTTTTCTATATTATTTTTATTTAAATTTATTATTTCAATAAATGTATATATAAATTTATTAGCCCCCCGTTTTTTTCTTTATAAAGGAAAAAGATAATTACGGCCCTCAAAATAAGTTTATAAAAGAAATTTATTTACTACCTAGATACAAGAGCTTTTGCTTAATAAATTTTAAGAGACTTTAAAGAATTCTATTAACCTCTCTCTTAAAACTATTTTTTTAATTTACTTTTTAATTAGCTAAGTTTTTAAATAGTCTAAAAAAAAGAACATAAAAGAAAGATAACCTCCTCCTCTTACTTTAACCTATAAAAATAAATTTTACCTTGATTTTTAACTCCTTAATTTAAACTAACTTTCTACCCTTTAAATCAGAGCTTCGATTTAAACTACCTTTCTCCACTCTTCAGTTTCTTTAAAACCACCTACCCAAACTCTACACCCTTACTTCACCAATATAAAAATTCAACCGCCAGTCTTAAAACCGATTAATAAACCTTATAAAACTTTTATTTCAACCTAGGAACCTAAAGACCTTTCTTTAGAAAGACCTTTAACTCACCTTAACAACAAACTACCTTAAACCCCTTTAATTTCAACCCTTCACCAATCTCGTTTAATTCCCTTAAAGATTAAAAAATTAATTTTAAAGTCTCCCTAACCTCACAAAACTTAACTTCTACCTAAACTTTGAAAAACCATTAAAATCTAACTAACCTTAACGCGTTTCCTTTTCTTAATAATACCTTTAAACCCTAATCTCTACTTTACTCTTAATTAATTACTTCTAACCTCTCTGCAACCCCTTTAGAATTTTAACCTATTGATTACCTTGAAACCTATTACATTAAATTTTATATAAAACCAGAAATTAACTTCAAATTTTATTTAAGAATTTATTATATAATAACCTATTACTAACGTCTTATAAACCTTTTAATCCTTGATAAAAATTACAACTTTTAAACTTAAGAAATCTCTCTTCTCTTTGTTTATAAAAACTCATTAATAACAACCTTGTTTTCAACAGCCCTTAACTCTCTCTTTTACCTTAACCTTTACAAAATAGAAAATTTAAAAATACTCACCCCTATTTTAAAAATCTTATAATAAACTAACCCCCTAAAATACAACTCCTGCTCCTTAAGAGATAACCTACAGCTCTCCTCTCTTCTATCCCGGGTACCAAAGAACCAGGGATTATTCCTACTCCCCCTATAAAATAAAGAATCCAATTATCTAAGGTCTTTTAGCCCCCTTTTTTTTAAAATTGCTCTACTCCCAAATCCCATATAAATTTAATAAACCTCTCTTTTTCCTTAAAACAACCCTAAAATAAATTTAATAAGATTATCACTATCAGTACAATAACCCTTTAAAAAATTTAAAACAAATCTAAGAAACGTCTACCAGCTTTCCCCCTTAAATTTTTTACCTTTATAAATTTTTAAATCATACCTTAAATTTAAAATAAACCCCAAAGGAAAGATAACCCCCCCCCCTAAAAATTTAACTGGTTAGCTCCCCGACCTATTAAAAACCTTATAATATTTTTAAATTTATAGGTCAAAAATTAATTCAAATTTTATTTTAAAGGTGTAGCAAAAACCTACACTAAATGTCTATAAATCCTCTCAAATTAATAAAAATTACAACTTAATTTTAAAAGTTTATACATAATATATAACCTTTTAACGCACCTGTAGCCTAAATAAAAACTATAGCTTAATTCTTAAATGAGCCCCTTGTTATCATCTATCTAACTCCCTGTCCTCTTAAATTTTATAAAATTGAATTCATTAAGATAAGGTTAACTCAAGTTTTATTTTAAGAATTAATTATATAATGATGACCCACTACTAAATGTCTATATAATCCTCTAAATTTAATAAAAATTATAATTTAATTTAAAATAAATAATTGTCTTCACTTTATCTAAATAGCTTCTTAGTGACCCAAATTATCTAATAACTCTTTTAGTTTTTTCTTTAAATTAAAATTTTACAAAAAAGAAAATTTAAAGATATTTGTTTTTCTACTTTTAAATACTATACGGTTCGCTAGTCTATTAAATACAATTTATTCCTCACTA
>JAXIVD010005961.1:0-2500 GCA_036785275.1 Cancer borealis
CAAGCAGGTACTGTTCTATCTGTTTGAGCAAGGTTTTTTTTATTTGATCATATGCTTTTTATTTAGAATTTTTTTAATGCTTGACTAAATTTTTTTTTTAAATACCTACTCTAATATTTAAAAAATACTGTTCTAGAGTGTTTTTTTTCATTTGAGCAAGTATTTGTAATGAAAAAGTTTTACTCATTTGAACAGATGTTATTGTTTTAGCAGGTGTTTTTATAAGCAGGCGTTTTTTAATGAGCAAATGTTCTATATGAACACTATGGAAGCAGATTTTGCAGGGTCCCAGTTGTTAACATAATGTCCTGTCTCGTTAGCCAGGGATCGGGTGGATCATTCAGTTAAATCTGATTTATGTAACACACACATGTCATTGCAGTCACAGTGCGTACACGGACAGTCAGTAAGAAAAGCAGTCTAGTGTAGAGGGTTACTTTAGGATTAGCAGTTTTTATGAAAAATCGATTGATAATGTGAACACCTTTTCTCAAGGAACACATACGTTTGTAGCAGTACCCCTTGGCGCAGGCGCGTTTTCTCTTCACCTGTTACAAGGAAAATGTGCTGACGCAGCCATAACTGATGTAATCTTGGTTTATATATATTTTCATTATTTCATTATGTACATTGTATATTCTTTATTCACGTTTTTCTTTTGTGCATATTATTATTTATTTAGTTACGCTGCAACCTAGTCTTCATCTTTACCTCTGCGCGCACTGTCCCCGGGCAGCGCGCATACGCAACTTCAGATCCTTATTGTTCTAATTTATATGTTGTATTTATATGTAAATATTTTCGATAATAAGCAACCTCAGCTGGAGTTCAGTTTTCCTCTCTCCAGTCGACCAACTAGCACCCCAGTCACATCCACCGGGCACCATGGCTACACGTTTTTTCTTCAACTGGCTTTAAAAGTTAGATTATTTCGTTAACGTAACCAACAGCATTTCAGTACGAATAGTGTCATTTATGCTCTTTATCTTAATGGTTGTGTCGGGATATTGAAAGTGGTGGTGGTGTGGAGGACGGCAGCATGAAGTACTGGTGGTAATGATGAGATGGTAACGTTGCGGGTTGGTGGTACTTAGGAGAGGAAGGAGAATAACTCTTTCCCGTTATTAAAATGCGATAAAAACCAACACTCCACACTGAATTCACTCATTTGCCATAGTTACTCGACCTTAAAAAGCCGCAGTGTTGTTTGGAGTCCAAGAGGAAAATACAGTTTTACGGTAAGTTTATATATCGAATTACAAGTAAGAAAACACAGCATAACTAAATTTACCATAACTTGCCACGAACGTAAGGATTAAGGCAACAACGCCTTTGACGTGCCAAGTGGCTCACAATTACACTGGCACACATCCCACATGAGCATAACACAGCTCGTCCTATATTTCTGCACAACAAAAGGCACAGAACAATTTTTACAGACACTACGTGGTCTGTATAAATCGCCACGTGGCTTATATAAACACTACTCTACACAACTATCAACCTTCACAAACTGGGTGATGAGATACGGCTGCAATGTACAGTCGCCCAAATAAATGATGTCGCGTCTTACGGAGATTTTCGTTCAAAAATTAGATTATGGCAACCCTAACAAATGGAATGAATTATCCTTATAACTTGTCAGGAATGTCATTATATTCACGAATTGTTACTGTAAATGAACTAAAAATAAATTACAATTGATAATTAAGTCTAGTTTATGAGAAACAACCATCTAATCATGATATTTCATGAATACTTGTCGAAGCATTTTGACATCGAGCTTTTCGCTCAAAGAGAAATTCAGTCAAATGAAATTCTCTTTTATAAATAAAATGTATGCATACATAAGACTATTTATTCATAATGATCTTAAATGTTGAGCCAAATACATATAAAAAAAATATGTATTAATTGTTTAAACATTCTCCATTAAGAATTATGATGATATGAAATCTACATTTAAACTCTCGCTTGACCATGACGTCATCGGGCAGGACGTTCCTTAAGTTAAATGGCAATAGGCTATTAACGTAATATGATATAATTATTACTCATAGTCACACATAACGGTTAGTAATAGGCAATAATTAGTATATTTTAAAATATCTTGCAATATGTTATGATTAATATATCTTTGAATAATGATAATAATATTATAATTAATATATCTTTATATAATGACAATAATAATGTTATAATCAATGTATCCTTATATAATGGAAATACTGTTAATAGGTTATAATCTATATAGCTTCAAATAATAATAATAGGCTGTAATTAATATATTGTCTTTAAATTCTGATATAATGTTCAACCGTTTGCGCACGATGACGTCATCAAATACTAGTAACATCAAATACTGCTAACAAAGCTATTATTGTCGTCGTTATATACCGGCTGTATTGTCCTAATACTATTTTTGAACAATTATTTGCATTATTATGGTGAATGAAAAATGTTTTTTAATGAAGAATTATGGAGAATTTATCGCTATAAT
>JAXIVD010005961.1:5000-10000 GCA_036785275.1 Cancer borealis
AAGTCTCATGGAAAATGTTCATGAGCAGAAGAAGAAGAAGAGAAGTGCTTCCTCCATAACGGCTTGTGTTGTTGTTATGATCAGCTGATTCCACAAGTTTAGTGGTTCTACTTGTGAGTGTGACCAGACTGTTAGTCGTATCGCTCTAAATCCAGGGAAAACGGAAACCAGGCTAGCGTTAGCAATACCTAGTGTGACCGTAACTTTACAGTCACTGGAGCTGGCAGCCGTAGCAGCCACATCTCCGGCTAACACCGACTGCGTTTTGAATTAAGGTGCTCGCCTGATAACAACACGCCCATTATTGGCTGTTTCCAGGTGACCTGGTTGCTGTCCAGCAGAGCCAGTGCTACGGTCTTTGTGTGACAACTGTAATCACTGGTTGCTGGGTGGCGTTGCGTGACAGCTGCACCTTGATTTTCTGCGTCGTTGGGTTGTTTGTCTGATTTGTTGTTGGATGGTTTGTGGGATTTGTTGTTGGATTGTTTGTGTGGTTTGTTGTTGTATTGTTTGTGTGGTTTTTTGGGTTGTTTGTGTGGTTCGTTGTTGGGTTGTTTGTGCTGTTTGTTGTTGGATTGTCTGTGACTTGTTGATGGGTTGTTTGTGTGGTTTGTTGTTGAGTTGTTTCTGTAGTTTGTTGTTGGGTTGTTTGTGTGGTTTGTTGTTGGGTTGTTTGTTTGGTTTGTTGGATTGTTTGTGTGGTTTGTTGTTGGGTTGTTTGTGTGGTTTGTTGTTGGGTTGTTTGTGTGGTTTGTTTTTGGGCTGTTTGTGTGGTTTGTTGTTAGGTTGTCTGTCTAGGTTGTAGTTTGGGTGTTCGTCTGGTTAGTGGTGCCCTTGTTAGGGTTGTTGGGTTATTCTCTTCAAAGAGAACTTGGTATTTCTGTGTTACAACATAGAGCAGTGAGTAGCTTCCGCTAGATAGACAAGCGGTATAGCTCTTATTTGTAACAAGTGGTGGCCTGTCCATAGCCAGCATGTTCGACCTGGAGGATTTTGTTGAGAATCTTGATGCGACAGCTTTATCTGGGTTGACTAAAGCTCAGTAGGTAAGGCTTGCAGCCCACTATGGCCTAAACCCTAAGTCCGGGCAGAGGAAAGAAGAGGTGAGACGTCTTGTACTCGACGACATGATCGAGAATGAGTTGTTTACAGTCGAGAAACTAGCTGTTTTGGGCCATCCTCGAGACCTGCTTGCTCTCAAGCAATTGAAGCTGGAGAACCGTAAACTCCAAGTGGAGTTATTGAAGGCCGAAAATAAACGCCTCACTCATCCAAGGCCTTGGGCAGCATACTAGAGAGCAAGTGCCTAGTTTTAAGCTAGAGAAGGCCATGCGATTTGTCCCTAAGTTTAGTGAGGAAGAGCCTGAAGGGTTTTTCACTCATTTTGAATAAACAGCTGCCCTTCACAACTGGCCTGTGGATAAGTGGATATTAATAGCCCCAAGCTCCTTTGAGGGAAGGGCTCAGGAGGTTTTTACCAGCCTGGATGATTTTGTGTCTCTTGTTTATGGCCAGGTTAAAAAGGTTGTCTTAAATGCCTACAGGAAGGCTCCTGAGGCCTATCGGCAGCAGTTCCGTCGGTGCCAAAAAACTTGAGGCCAGATCTATGTAGAGTTCTTCAACCAAAAGCAACATCGTTGCCGGCGCTGGATGGAAAGCTCGCTTCACTCATGTGATTACGATGCACTCTTAAAGCTTATTGTCATGAAGATCAAGTCTTGTCTTCCCTTCAAAGTGAGAGCTCATCTAGATGAGCGAGAACTGCATACCTTGGCGGATGCCGGGCCTGCAGCCGATAATTTCTCTTTAACCAACATTGACTCTTTTCACCGTTCTCTCCCTCTCAGTCTACCCATCCCTTCTCCATTGGAGACTCTGCGACTATTGGCGAGTGCGCTGGTGGGGGGAGGGGTACAATGGACAACTCCTGAGAGAGGAGGATTGTCACCTGCAGCTATAGTAAGACCCCTGGCCATCTATTTAACTTTTGCAAGAGGCGGCCCAGTAGATCTTACTCCTCTATCCAGGAACGGACCATTCTCCAGGCCAGTGTTCTCCCTAATTCGGAGGTAAGGTTGGACTCCCAAGCGGGTGATGCGCCTCCCTCTTTCAAGCCTTTTTGCTTGGAAGGCCGAGTAGCTGTTAATAACTCATGCTCACGCTCTACCCGTCATTATTCTTCGCGACACAGGCTCAGACCTTCCGTGCATTCTTAATAAGGCTGTTCCTAGCTTTCACTGCTATACCGGTTAACATGTTACTGTGTCTGGTTTACCATGAACCGCTAGATATCCTCTGTGCACCGTGTACCTTGATTGTGTCTTTGTTTTAGGTCATGTCACCTTAGCAGTAGTGGACAGTCTTCCAGCTGTTAATGTCTCTGTTTTTATTGGTCATGATCTTGCTGGTGCCCAAGTAGAACCTAACTCTATAGCTTCGCCTGTACCCACGCTAGAAAATAATACTCGAAAGTTAGAACAAGACCACCCGAAAATTTTTCAAGCATGTGCCGTCATTCGAAACATAAGCAAAACTTTGGCAGAAGTCCCCCTTAATCGAGAACTCCAATTTTATACCTGTTCTTGTTGACCAGCCTCGTGGCGTATCTGATACGCTGAAGGAGGAATTTACACTTACGGATTTTTTTTTTACCGTGTCACTGCTAGCCTTATACCCAGTAGTTACCGACTTGAGGCATTAACTTGTAGCAACACTCCTATTACCAGGGAGAAACTAACCTATGAACATTCTTGTGATCCTGAGTTAAAAGTCAATTTTGATCATTAGTTTGAGATTGCTGATGCTGATAAGGCTCCAAATTGTTTCTACTTTAAGTCGGGCGTCTTGATGCATAAGATCAGATCTTTACATATTCCATCAAGTCATGCTTGGGAGACCGTTCATCAAATTGTTGTCCCTCAGTCTCTGCGGCAGAAAATTTTGAGAATAGTACATGACACCTTGGAATACACAAGCCCTACCACAAGATACTATCCCACTTCTTTTGGACAAAATTTAAAAGTGACTTTAGCTCCTCAATTCGAACGTGTTCTGTCTGCCAGGTAACTGGTAAATCCGGCACTGGAATTAAACCCGCTCCACTTATACCAATACCTGTCATGAAGGAACCTTTCAAAAAAAGTAATCATTGATTGTGTCGGCCCATTGCGTAGGAGTAAACGGGGGCAACAGTTTTTGCTCACTATTATGGATACAGCCACCTGCTATCCTAAAGCCATTTTCCTCCGTGGCATCACTACCAAGAATGTTGTAAGGGCACTAATAAAGTTCTTCGCACAGGTTGGTCTGCCTGCCGTTGTGCAGACAGACCAGGGATCTAATTTCACCTCTGGAATGTTTGGGCAGGTTATAACCCTAAGAATCTAACAGGTTAAGTCCAGTATTTTTCACCCTCAGAATCAGAGGGCCCTTGAAAGGTTCCATAAAACTCTTAAGACTATGCTAAAAGCTTTCTGCTTAGAGACGGGAAAGAACTAGGACGAAGGGGTTGATCTCTTACTCTGTTAGGGAGAGTGTGCAAGAAAGCCTGAGTTCAGTCCGTTTCAGTTAATTTATGGTCATGAGGTTAGAGGACCACTGAAAGAATTTTGGTTATGGGAGGAAAATACAACTCCTGTTGCTGCTTACGTAATAAATTTTCACGATAAAATGCAAAATGCCATTAAACTTGCCCACTTCCACCTTGGTAAGGCTCAGAGGCGTATGAAAGACTGTGAATATTGTTAGGTTAGGGATTGGTTGTTGTTTTTTGTTTTGTGTGTGTGCGGCTATCTTTTTGTATGTCCTTATTTTATTAACTTTTTAAGAGGGGGTATCACGTGAAGTGTCCTGCGGCTGCGCCTGCGCCTGCGCCTGCACCTGCGCGTGGATGAGGGTTGTGACTGATGTCTCCCCAACTCTCTTACAGTCAGTCTGGAGCTGGCAGCCGTAGCAGCTACATCTTCGGCTAACACCGACTGCTTTTCAAATTGAGGTGCTCGCCTGGTAACAACATGCCCATTATTGGCTGTTTGCAGATGACCTGGTTGCTGTGCAGCAGAATCAGTGCTACGGTCTCAGTGTGACAACTGTAATCACTGGTTGCTGGGAGATGTTGCATGATAGCTGCACCTTGTTTTCTGCGTCGTTGGGTTGTCTGTCTGATGGTTTGTGTGGTTTGTTGTTGGCTTGTTTGTGTGGTTTGTTGTTGTTAGGTTGTTTGTTGTTTGCGTGTTTTGTTGTTGCGTTATAGTTTGGATGTCCGTCTGGTTAGTGGTGTTCTTGTTAGGGTTGTTGGGTTTTTCTCTTTAGAGAGAACTTGGTAATTCTGTGTTACAACATAGAGCCGTGAGAAGCTTCCGCTAGACAGTAAGCCAGACAAGCGGTTTAGCTCTTAGTTGCAACAATATATATATATATATATATATATATATATATATATATATATATATATATATATATATATATATATATATATATATAGTTGCAACAATATATATATATATATATATATATATATATATATATATATATATATATATATATATATATATATATGTATATATATATATATATATATATATATATATATATATATATATATATATATATATATATATATATATATATATGTATATATATATATATATATATATATATATATATATATATATATATATATATATATATATATATATATTGTGGCTAGTTCCTTGGGGATGGATATGTCTTTGTGTGTGTTAAAATGAGGGTGTAGCGCATATGGGTTGTGTGATCTAGAGATGGGTGGTGGTGATCTTGAGCTGGTGTCGTGCCCTTATATATATATATATATATATATATATATATATATATATATATATATATATATATATATATATATATATATATATATATATATATGTGTATATATATATATATATATATATATATATATATATATATATATATATATATATATATATATATTGTGGCTAGTTCCTTGGGGATGGATATGTCTT
>JAXIVD010005961.1:15000-20000 GCA_036785275.1 Cancer borealis
ATGTCCGGGTTGTGAGGAATCACGAAACTGTTGACGAGATGACCAATGTTCGTCTGTAGTCCTCTGATGTTAGAAGAGATGATGGTGAGATGATCACGCGACTTACGGGTGGGCATGACTCCAGGCTGGATAACTGAAGTGAGGCTGCTGGTGAGTGAGTACGTGAGCAAGGTCAATGTGTAGCGGGTGTGGTACTTATGGTGAGATATAACGTTGTCCTGGAGCCCAGTTGCCGGTAATGCAGGGCCAGAGGCAGGAGGAAGGAACCGACTAAGGGTTTGAGTAAGCAAGGCGTTGTTTTGTGCCTGCTCAGTTGATATCCTGCGGAAGAAATGTTCCTGTCTCTCTTGAGCAATACGGGTGAAACACTCTTGGACAGTGTCCGCTCGCAGACAGTGAGTGCACTTGTTCCTCCTCAGGCAGCTGTTTTCCGTGTGACCACTACGCCTGCAGTGATTGCAGTAACCTCTGTTTTGGTTCTTTGATGAGAGTCGGGGTGGAACAGTGTTGCCTGAAGGAGGTTTATTAGTTTTCCCACTTTTACGTGTTCTAAATTGTTTTCACGCTAGTCTTCGTATTATTTCGAGGTGCAGGTTCAGAAGGTTCAGTAGTTTCAGTAGTCGTGGCCACAGCCACGACAGCGCTCTCTCTCTCTCTCTCTCTCTCTCTCTCTCTCTCTCTCTCTCTCTCTCTCTCTCTCTCTCTCTCTCTCTCTCTCTCTCTCTCTCTCTCTCTCTCCCTCGCTCGCTCGCTCTCTCTCTCTCTCTCTCTCTCTCTCTCTCTCTCTCTCTCTCTCTCTCTCTCTCTCTCTCTCTCTCTCTCTCTCTCTCTCTCTCTCTCTCTCTCTCTCTCTCTCTCTCTCTCTCTCTCGCTTTCCTTCCCTTTCTGTGTTGTATCGTCAAGACATATGTTCTTTTTCTCTCTCATTCAGTCTTCCCTCAGATCAAGTTGGTACATATACCAAGGACGCACCTGCCACCCTCATACCGTCACCGATCATCGAAAGTATCTCTTCACTCTTTCTACATATAAATAGTGTGTGTGTGTGTGTGTGTGTGTGTGTGTGTGTGTGTGTGTGTGTGTGTGTGTGTGTGTGTGTGTGTGTGTGTGTGTGTGTAGGTGTGTTTGTGTGTGTGTGTGTGTGTGTGTGTGTGTGTGTGTGTGTGTGATTGTGTGTGTGTGTGTGTGTGTGTGTTGTGTGTGTGTGTGTGTGTGTGTGTGTGTGTGTGTGTGTTTCTGTGTGTGTGTGTGTGTGTGTGTGTGTGTGTGTGTGTGTTGTGTGTGTGTGTGTGTGTATTTATGTGTGTGTGTGTGTGTGTGTGTGTGTGTGTGTGTGTGTGTGTGTGTGTGTGTGTGTGTGTTTCTGTGTGTGTGTGTGTGTGTGTGTGTGTGTGTGTGTGTGTGTGTGTGTGTGTGTGTGTGTGTGTGTGTGTGTGTGTTTATGTGTGTGTGTGTGTGTGTGTGTGTGTGTGTGTGTGTGTGTGTGTGTGTGTGTGTGTGTGTGTGTGTGTGTGTGTGTGTGTGTGTGTGTGTGTGTTTGAATGTATGTGTCAGTACAAAATCCTATCTACTTCCCTTCATACACCCTCTAAAAGAAAAGGTAGAAAGTGTGTCAGTGAGGAAACACCTCAGCGTTATCAAACTGTATATTATTCCGACGAACTCCTTTCAGCTTCTCTCTCTCTCTCTCCCTCTCTCTCTCTCTCTCTCTCTCTCTCTCTCTCTCTCTCTCTCTCTCTCTCTCTCTCTCTCTCTCTCTCTCTCTCTCTCTCTCTGTCATGGCGCGCCTTTGTTTACACTCCTGTTAAGAGCTCCAGAGAAATCAAGATTTCTAGTGCAGTCCCAAAACTTACACAGACCCAGGACCTTTACAGCAAGCTAAGTAAGGTCGCAGTGATTAGTCAGGGCTGTGTAGTATAACAGTGATTGTGGACTTAGCCAAAATAATCAGGTGAAATATTACCTGTCTGGGTAAGGGCCTCCCTGGATCTTTTTCTTCACTTCTGCGCATGCGCTGAAGGTATCAAGTGACGTCACGAGTGACATCATCATACGTCATAGTTCAAGGGTTGTCTGCCTTAATTATCACCCAGTCATGGATGCTTCACTCATTGAAAACCATGCTCGAATCCCAAGAACGAGCATTCAACTCAGCATTGGATATAGTGGTGAAGCAGTTGAATGACCAAATAAATAAGCTAGAGAACAGAGTCGTTGATCTAACTACCAGCCTCGAATTTACTCAAAAAGAGGTTGATGATCTTAAGTCTCAGGCAAAAGACTATGCCAAAGAGAGGAATGAGACTATGGCTAGAATAAACCATTTACATGAGGAAGTAGAAGCTTCAAACAAGAAAAATAAAGAATTGGAAGATAGAATAAACCATCAAGAAGATTATAGTAGAAGGAAGAATATACGCATCAGCGGCATGGAAGAGATGGGCGGCAACGAGACATGGGAGCAGACGGCGGCCGCGGTGAAAACACTTCTGGAGGACAAAATGCAGCTGTCCGATCTCGTGCTCGAACGAGCTCATCGAGTCGGACTAAGACGAGAAGGCAAGCCTCGCCCCGTAGTGGCTCGTTTCCTGCGCTACGCTGATCGCGATGCTGTCATGAGAAATGGAAAAAAGCTCAAGGGTACCAACATCTTTGTGAACGAAAACCTGTGTGCAGCATCGCAGGCTATAAAGAGCTCCCAATTTCCTCTGCTGAAGCAAGCTAGAGCACAGGGGAAGATTGCGTTCTTCCGTCACACTAAACTAATAATACGTGAGAAAAATGACGACAATACTGCCAGACGGATGCAGCCGTCAGTAAGTGAAGGGGAAGGTGCAGTAGGTGGTGTGATGGGTGACAGTCGGGACGGTGCTGCTGGACCTGCTGCTGCTGCTGCTGGTGCTGATGGTGATGTCATCGGCACTGAGGTGGCGGGCGTGTGGTCTAGTGGTGGTGGAAGGGAGGCAGTTTTCCCCTCCCTCCCCGTGGCGCACCCGAGTGGTGCCCGCCCCCAATCTCCCGCTACACCTGCTGCTGCCTCGTCTCAACGCAAGATCATTAAGAAATCCCTAAGGAGCTCCTCGAAGAAGTAGAGTAGTATAGACACCCAGATACTACTACTAAGAGTAAAGATATGGTTTTGATAGTTAGTTCATGGACATAGAACATTTTTTTCCTTTTTCTAACCTCAATGATAATGAATTCATAGATGTTATTCGTAGTGATAATCATAAGTACCCATTGAGTGTACTCAACTCATTAATTTATTGTAATAGTGAGTTTAATCTTACTAATCACAATGTTGATCACCTTAACGAACAAATAGTACCTCAAACTGAATGTGAATATATCTTCTGTTCTGATGACATATCACACAATTTTCCTAATAATAGTTTAAAGATAATTTCATACAATATAAGTAGCATTCCTCAACACTTGGAGTCTTTTTCCGAGCAATGTTTAAATCCATCTGGTATTCAATATGATGTCGGATGATATGAGACTCGCCTTAACGACAATATATGTAATCTGTACAAATTGGATAACTATTCTTCATTTTTTCAAAATAAATCTACTCAAAGTGGGGGTATTTGTATATATGTGCATAAAAAATTTCAGGGTGTCAAGATTAATAATGCTTGCTTGCAATTACCACATATTGAATCTTTATTTATTGAGATCTTAAAGCCTTTTCATTACGTAATAGGAATGGTATACAGACCTCCTAATTCATCATTTGGCGATTTTCTTGAATCTTTAGAGAATATTATGGAATTGTTATCCAATTTCAGGTCGGTTTGTTACATAATGGGTGACTATAATATTAATTTGTTGAATAATAATGATAATGTCATTAATTATACATACTTATTCTACACATACAGTTATTTTCAAACAATCACAAAGCCAACTAGAGTCACTAGCAAGTCAGCAACACTAATCGATCATGTTTGGTCAAATAATATGAAATATTATATAAAAAGTGGTATTTTGTATACATCAATAAGTGATCATTTCCCTGTTTACAGTGTATTTGCTATGCCTCATCATAATAATACATCATATTTTCACATACCCAAGAGAATATTTGGGGATGATAATATTAATGCTTTCAGAGAAGACTTGAAAAAGTCTAGTTGGAATTCAGAACTTACAAATCTTGAAGGGGTTGACAATATTTCTGATTTGTATATGGCTAAGTTTCAAGATTTTTATAATGTACACCTTCCCTTAAAATCATTTTCAATTAAAGAAAAACATTATGGCAAACCTTATATAACACCCGGGATCATTAAATCCATAAAACACCGTAACAAATTACAGAAACTATTTGCAAAGTGGCCATTGACATACGAAACTCAGTTCAAGAGATATAGAAGTATGTTAACTTCAATAATTAGAACTGCTAGAGATAATTATGTAAAGTCAAAACTTCATCAAGAGTCCAGTGACGCAAAAAGACATGGAAAACTGTAAATAACTTAATTGGTAAGGAACGTGCAAAACTACCTTCTTCAATATATTTCAATGATAAGATAATTTCAAATAATATTGAAATAGCAGAGGAATTTAACAACTATTTTAGCAATATTGCTAGTAAACTAGCCTCAGATATCCAACCGGCCTCTGTTTCTTTTGAATCTTTTTTGTCTGATCCTCTACCTTTTTCTTTTTTTCTTAAGCCAACATCGGAACGAGAAATTTCAGAAGTCATTCAAGGCCTTAAAGTAACTTCTCCTGGAGATGATGGTATTGATATCAAAGTAATTAAGAAATGTAGTGAAGAAATATCTCCATTCCTAAAAGTCTTTGTAAACAAATGTTTCAAGGAAGGAAGTTTTCCAAAAAAAAATTACAGATTGCAAAAATTATTCCTATATATAAAAAAGGTGAGAAATTGAGTCATAGTAATTATAGGCCTGTCTCCATTCTTTCAAGCTTTAGTAAAATCATCGAAAAACTATTTGCTACAAGACTAAAGGATTACCTTACAAAATTTT
>JAXIVD010005961.1:25000-26210 GCA_036785275.1 Cancer borealis
ACCCCCAAAAGGGGATGACCAAGAGTCAGTAAGGAATGCCAAAAGATAGCCAGTAGAGCGTCCAGATCAGAAGTTATACTGACGATCATATAGAGGGTTGTGAGCGGATAGACAGGGAACAGAGAATATATATGAAGACATTATCTTAATATGTATTTCTTGACTGTTTGAGTCCAGGCCCCGTATCCACAAAAATTCTTAAGTCGTTAAGTTGATTTAAATCACGAATTGGACTTAAGAATTCATCTTAAGCGCGAAATCCGTCTTAAAGTTGTCTTAACTGGCGGTCACGTTAAGTCGGCTGGGGACCGAGCTTAACGGGCCGGTATTACACTTAAGTCGACAAGATGGCCGAATGTCAATAAGTCCGTCACCGCCAACCGAGGATTTACCAGCCTCGAAAAGACGTCTTAAACATGCTGCGTGACGCCGAGCTTGTGAGGAGATACCGGTTGGATCGTGCAGGAGTGCTATACGTGACTGATTTAGTGAGAGGGGCATTGCAGAGCCCCACTTCAAGGAGTCATGCACTGACACCGGAGATGAAAGTTCTCATCACACTGCGTTATTTGGCCACGGACAAGATGCAACTGTGCAATAGTGACGATCTAGGACCAACCCAAGCGTCAGAAAGCAGAGTAATTACTGAGATTGCAAGCACTCATTGCAAAGCACTCACCCAGCCAGAGTTATTGTGTGACTTTGTGGAGTTCCCTCTCACCCTACCTGAAATCCGCCGTAAGCAAGAGGAATTCCAACAAATTGCAGGTTTCCCTGGCGTTGTGGGTGTCATTGATTGCACCCACATCAGGATAGTGGCTCCACGGGACCAGGAACACGCATATGTGAATAGAAAAAATGTTCACAGCATCAACACTCAGTTAGTGTTTGATGCTTCCTACGGGATAATGGATGTTGTTGCAAATTGGCCTGGGTCCACTCATGATGCCCGTATTTGGCGAGAAAGTGGACTCAGAACCCTCTTTGAAGACAACCATGTACCACCACATTCATGTCATCTGCTTGGAGGTTATGGTTTTACACAGTTCAACTGCTTACATTTTGTCTCGTGTTTTTATTACCAATTCCTTGCTTATGAATTTTTTTGATGTCTATTGTGAGTGTTTTCAATTTTACCTCAGTGCTTTCTCACCTACTTTATTCCTGATTCTAAGACTATATTAGTTAGGTTGTCATTTAAGATCTCTAC
>JAXIVD010005962.1:0-7500 GCA_036785275.1 Cancer borealis
CACAGTGACATCATATTTGTGACATCACTGTATGATGTCACTGTGAGCTTGTGGTGAGGCTTCAATTTGAGGTCATGGTGAGCTCACATCAGGCTCACAAGTGTGAGCTCAGTGACCTCGTTGTGGTGTCAATTTCATCACTATTAGTGATGAAATGGACATTTTTCAGTTTATAAAATTAAATTTAAGCTAAAATTCATGTAGATAAAAAATGCAGGCTCATTACAGACAGCTAAATACTGTAAATCTGGAACCCCATATTGTTCATGAAATATATCCAGAAATTCTACTGCAGAAAAATTTACTTGCTACTGACATTCCTGTTTAGGATAGAATAGCGTACGTAGTACAATCAGCAAGTATAGTACTATTTCATATTATACACAATAGTGGTGAGAAAAACATAAACAAACTTTGAATGATGTAATATTCCTTTGTCAATTTTACTTATTTACATTGTTTTAAAATTTAGTTAAGTCTGTCTGTGGGCAGAACTGAGGCATTTTTAAATTTTCTATTAAGCCTTGTTTTGGCATTTGCCAAAAATGTCTCAATCTGTTTCGATACTTCACTTTTTATTGTAGCTGTCATGGTGGCTCCATTTCTTATAACCTGCACTGTATTTTCTTTGTGGAAGGATTTTGCTGCAGCTGGAACAAATATAGGTTTTGTAAGTTTTCGATTAAATCCCAATCAACTTATATTTAAACACTTAAAAACTTTCAAAACTATGCAAGATAGATTTTATATTATGAATGTTGTAGACTTTAAAAGGATGATCTCGCTAATTAACTACTCTGCTGTATTTTTCAAGGTGATCCCAAACACCCAGTTAGGTTTAGAAAAGCAAAAGAATTTACCATGGATGCAGTGTTCTAGTGACTGTGGAAAGACCAACTTATTGTTCGCCCCAGTCCGGATGTAAGACAGCATCAAATGGTCTGTCATCATGGTCGCAGAACACTTCTCACGCTCTCCCCAATATTCTGCTCCCCAAATCGATATGCTAGGTATCTAATCTGAAATATATGAATGGTTGCTGTATTAAAATAATGCTTCACCATTATATCATACAAAGAGATGTAGTGATATATGAATATTATAACTGTGGAATCTATATGTGACCTTTTGACATTAATTGAAAGGTATCATGCAGTTCCAAACCCAGCTAGCAGGCATTAAGTGGGCCTTATATTTAAGTATACATGTATATAGGCATATACAAATTATATTGGTACATTTATTTTTATTTATTTATTTAATTTATTGTATATATTTAGTTCTTCATTTCTCCAGGTTAAATACATGTAAAATTATTAAAAATCATGTGATTAAAGTAATATTTACTTAAAATTGGGCTGTGATACCAATAAATTTAGGTCCTGTTCAGTGCAATAATTAAATGTATAATGCTCTTAACTTACCAATGCTTTGCTCTTTGAGCTATTCGTGAGTTTACCACAAAATTCTTAAAATTCTTCTTTGGTCTTGTGCAGTTTGACTTCATCAGTCCTTTGCTCAGCCACATCTTCTGGGAATGCACCGGAAACCTTGGCTTTGATCATTTCTTCCCGAAGGAGCCTGACTTCTTCTCGCAGTTCTGTCACTGTCTTGTTAGTATTCTGACATAAATCTACAAGCAGAAGAAAAGTTCATGTGTATTAAAACTTGTAGAAGGATAAAAAGCATTCCTTCTTACTTCTCAAATTCACTCATTCACACAAGGTACTAGTGTGTAATGTTATATATGACGGTATATCTACTGAATATTCAAGGTACATGCAACTTCAAACAGAAAAGAGATAAGAAGCTTAAAAACTTACATAACAGTTTTTTGAAGTCAGTAAGTGGTACTGTGACAGGACATTGTGATATCGACATTGATGGCCATGTGGATGGTGGAGGTGTTGGTGACCTCGGAATAGGAGGCAAGCTTGACTGTTCCTGCTCATCTCCATTTTCATCAATTTCATCGCTACTGCTCTGGTTGGAAATGGATCCAAATCTAGGAGGGGAATATGCTGCACTTGTGCCACCATACCCAGGAGGCTTTGGTGGCATTTTTGTTGCAGAAACATCGCCATCACTCAGATAGGAATGGTTTGCCACTGCAGCAGAAGACTTCACACAAGGAGGCTTGCTTTTGCTTGGCCTCTTGCGCTTCCCTTTGTAGCCCTTCCTACGTCTCTCCAAAATAAAGTTCAAATACATGTATATTCAAAACTATCTAGTGACATCCATACAAACCGGCCACACACACACACACACACACACACACACACACACACACACACACACACACACACACACACACACACAGACACACACACACACACACACACACACACACACACACACACACACACACACACACACACACACACACACACACACACACACACACACACACACACACACACACTCACTCACACACACACACACACACACACACACACACACACACACACACACACACACACACACACACACACACACACACACACACACACACACACATACACACACACACATACACACACACACACACACACACACACACACACACCCACACACACACACACACACACACACACACACACACACACACACACACAAGATTAGATATTTTATTTACTAAAGGAATACATCTAGAAACAGACATTAATTGTGAATGCCACTTTGGAAGGAGTGACCATGTGATCCTGGAAATTGAGATTAAGGGAGATATAAAAGACAAACAGGAGGAATCATGCAAAAAGAAAAGAATAAATTATGCAGAAGCAAACTATACTGCAATGAAGAGGTTTTTCAATGAAATTGACTGGACGAAAATGAAGGAATTAAAGGATGATCTCTTTCTGATGATATACGAGCAAGAAGTAAAGGAATACATTCCATTTTATAAAGTAAAAGAAAAAGGTAAAAAAGATTGGTTTAACGGAAAATGTGAGAGCTAGAAAGAGAAGAGATGAAGCATGGAGGAGAATGAAAAGAAAACCGATCAAGGAAAAGAAAGAAGAATATAAACTAGAAAGGAATAACTATATAAGGGTAAGAATGGAAGAAGAGAAGAGATATGAAAAGATATAGTTGACAAATGCAAGGAAGAAGCAAAGCTGTTTTATAGATTTATTAATGGAAAAATAAAACAAAAAGAAATAATAACTAGACTGAAGGAAAATATTGAAGTATATCAGGACCCAAAAGAAATGAGTGGTGCTAAATAAGAATTTTCAGAAAGTATTTACAACTGAATCTGACTTTAATTAAAAAGCCACAAGGACAAGTGAGGAAAAACGAGATGTGGGAAATCAAGATCAGTAAAAAAGAGATAGAAGAATTGATAAGGAATTGGATGAAAGAAAAGCTATAGAACCAGATGGAGTATCAGGATACATATTGAAGGAGTGTAGACAAGAAATGGCTGAACCAATTCATGATATAATTGAGTGTTCTATTCAAACAGGAAAAAGTCCCCAAAGAATGGAAAAGAGCTGATATAATGCCTGTTTACAAGAATGGAAACAAAGAAGAACCACTTCATTATAGACCAGTGTCATTGACCAGCATAGTGTGCAAGATATGTGAGAAGGTCATCAAGAAACAATGGACTCATTACTTAGAAAGAGAAGGAATAATATCAGATAGACAATTTGGATTCAGAACAGGAAGATCGTATGTTATAAACGTATTAAGTTTTTATTCAAGAGTAATGGATATAACACAAGAAAGAGATGGATGGGCAAAAAAGGCATTTGATAAAGTTCCACACAGGAGATTACTATGGAAGTTGGAACACATTGGAGGATTGAAAGGAACATTAAAGAACTGGATGGAAGACTACCTCAAAGGAAGAGAAATGAGAACAGTAGTAAAGGATGAAAAATCTGAATGGAGAGAAGTGAAAAGTGGAGTACCACAGGGATCAGTTTTGGCACCAATAATATTTTTTAATATATGTAAATGACATGACAGAAGGAGTAAGCAGTTACATAAGTCTATTTGCAGATGATGCAAAATTACTAAGAAAGATAGGAAACCACAAGGATTGTGATGAGCTACATAATTATATAAACAAGATATATGAATGGAGCAACACATAGGAAATGGAATTTAATGCAAAAAAATGTCATATTGGTAATGGAAAAAAGTGCAATGAGATCCTCATGGACGTATAAGTTAGGGGAAAATATCATATCAATAGCAAAAGAAAATAAAGATTTGGGAGTGGTAATACAGGACAGCTTATCACCACAGAAACATATAAATAGAATATTTGGTGACACTTTCATCATGTTAAGGAATATACGAATGGCTTTTCATTTCCAAGATAAAGATATGATGAGAAAAATTATAACTACAATGACCAGACCAAAACTGGAATATGCAGAAGTGATATAGTCCCCGCACAAGAAAAAGCATGTGTTGAAAATAGAAAGAATATAGAGAATTGCAACTAAGATGGTGCCAGAATTGGAAGATCTACCATATAAGAAAAAAATTAAAAGAATGCATTTAACAACATTGAAAGAAAGAAAAGAAAGAGGTGACTATCACAATATATAAATTGATGAACAACCTGGAGGAAACATAAAAAAGACCTAATATTAAGAAGAAAAGGAGAGGCTAAAAATTTGAGGGGACACAAGAAAATACTGCTTAAAGGATTTTGCTTGAAAGATACAAAAAAGTTGTTTTCCCCAAAAAAGTATAGTATAGATACTTGGAATGGACTGAAGGAAGAGGTAATAATGGCAAAGAATGTACATCAACTGAAAGAAAAACTAGACAAATATAGATACGGAGACAAGACCACAAGAGTGTAGCTCAGGCCCTATATACTACAACTAGGTAAATACACACACACACACACACACACACACACACACACACACACAATTTTGCTAGAAAATATAGTTTTGCATTTGTTAATATGATTACCTTCGTCACTACTCAAGGAACTGTCTGAGGTCCACCATTTCTTCCGTCTCTCTCTCTTCTTTGGTAGAGGCCTCTTGACTGGGTCTTCTTTCCCAATATCATCTTCTAAGACTGCTGCCGAGTCTGACTTCAAGTCAGAAAGGTATGCATCAGCAGCTTCATATGTCTCTAAAATTCCAGAATATATATCAATTTATATATTTGTTTTTTATTAATGTACCAAGTAAATTCATCCATTTGTTTGTTCAATATTTATATGCCGACATGGATGAAAGAACACAGAATATGAGACAGTAATTAACATGCAACTGCACAGAAGCTTTCAGTAAATGATAGCTTTTCTATCCAAGGCACATGGCCTCTGAATCCTACATGTAGGTACATACATTCTAAACAAAATCACGGGGTGTTTTGGGTGCTACAATAAACATGGACTTAAATTGTTAAGTCCCTGTGGAAATTATTTTTAAGTATACATACCCATCTTGCCCTTTAACTTCAAGATCCTATATGTTGGCCAGTTCGGGTTTGGAATGGATGCTTTATTTTCTCTAGGGAGGAAGCCCATCGACACTGCAGTTGCCCATCTGCCTTGAATATCCATCCCTCTGGCACTACAGACAACTCCCCACCAGGGAATTCACAGATATAAAATTGCTGCTGAAATATAAATAAAAACTATACATATATAAAAACATATTAGTTATTACATTATAATACATTGTAAGCAATATATAATAGTCATGGAATCCAACTTGTAGAATTTAATGCTGTAGTATTTTTACTTTGATATTGGCATCACTATTAGATTATGTAGCTGTTGTTAGTAACAATTACTTTTTAGTGTTATTTGTTGAGACTACCATCAATACATACATAGCTACATATATTGCATGTATGTATGTACCACGCATGATTTGAAAACTCACCAATGTAGTACTAAAATATCATGCAGACTAACAGATCATGCGGACTTTAAAGTTAGAAAGTAGCCGGACTAGACTGCAAATATCAATGATACTTACTCACGAGGAATGCATTAGTTGCACAATAACTGCTGTGTTTGTCTGGGCCTTGTCAAACAAAGAAAGAGGAATGAATATGGCATAGCTGTCAAGGTCAGAAAAGCCACAATACTTCATATCTGAGTTTGTTTTCTTAATTTTATGTATTCCTAGTATCCTCGAGTCACAAGGTGAGGAGTAAAACTTTTTTGTTCCTTTGTACACCTCACACAGTACTTGCTGACTTGACTGTTTTACTTCATGCACGCTACAAAACTTTCCAGTTTTCATTTTGTAACAGAAGCCTCTTTTTGGAAGGATTTGGGGGTTTTCCAGACTGCTTGTAAAAGGTACAGTTTGCTCCATTTCAGCCAGTCTGTGAGCTACTTGAACTATAGGGTTGCTTGTTCCTCTAACACACCTTTTGATTTTGGACATATTATTTTCAAAAACGTAAGCTGTGCAGTTTTCTAAGCATTTGTACCTTTCTGCAATATCAGCAATGTGGCACAAGCAATGTACATTATACGTAATGAACTTATCTCCATATATTTTCCTTGCAGTTTCAATGAATTGCAGCAAAAGTTTGTGTGCATTTACTTTATGCTCAGCAACAAGCTTTGTATTATAAAGTATACACACCGCAACACTGAGGAACATGAAATGCTGATACATATCACTGTTTAAGATGTACTTTAACACAATAGGTCCTGTATACATGAGGAAAGTTCTAAATTCTGTTGCCTTCCACATCTTAACTTCCTCCAATCCTCTGGGTTTCCTGTTGAATGTTGGTGGCAGAAATGTTCTCATGGAACGCAGGTATGTACTAATAATATTTATCTGTCCCGCTGACAATCTTGTTTTAAGAGGTCCTTCTGTCCACATTAGTATAAGTTTTCTTGTTATCCCAAGATCAATGGCGTGCATAGGATCTATGGGAAAATTTTGGATTATATCAATGTCCAATTTCTCCAATGGGCTGTAGCATTTGTGATGCTTGGGATTCTGTCTTTTTCGAAAGCTTGTGTCTGTTCTCTGATTTCCAACGTACAAAAACATCATCCTTCCATCATAGTCTCCACGAATATCACAGTGATCACACCCGTACCTTCCATTGAACTGCACAGTTCCTTTCACCAAGGCCTTTGCTGGGGCATCACATACAAAATGACTGAGCACCACTGGTTTGGTTAAGTGATCCTTAATAATCACACCTCTACAAGATCCTGCAAAAAATCCAAGTCTTGTGGTTTGTGCTTGGCATAATACAGAGCAACTATGAATGGTTTCAGTGATTGAATATTACTGATGGCACACTGGATGGGCCAGAGAGATGTACTTTTTGACTTTTTGATGGCAGGCCATCAATATTAACAGCAAGCTCAACTACACTGAGATTTTCACTCACACATGATTTCATGGATTCTAGAGCATTTGTAATCCCATTAATAAGCCCAAGATATATGTATTCATCACCTGATTTGCTCTGTATGTTCACACTGCGAGGTGTCTGAAGGAGTGTAGTAGCTTGTGCGGGAAGAGCCAGGCCGTG
>JAXIVD010005962.1:22500-25000 GCA_036785275.1 Cancer borealis
ATATATACATATATATATATATATATATATATATATATATATATATATATATATATATGTATATATATATATATATATATATATATATATATATATATATATATATATATATATATATATATATATATATACATATATATATATATATATATATATATATATATATATATATATATATGTATATATATATATATATATATATATATATATATATATATATATATATATATATATATATATATATATATATATAAATATATATATATATATATATATATATATATATATATATATATATATACATATATATATATATATATATATATATATATATATATATATATATATATATATATATATATATGTATATATATATATATATATATATATATATATATATATATATATATATATATATATATATATATATATATATATATATATATATATATATATATATATATATATATATATATATATATATATATATATATATATATATATATATATATATATATATATATATATATATATATATATATATATATATTTATATATATATATATATATATATATATATATATATATATATATACATATATATATATATATATATATATATATATATATATATATATGTATATATATATATATATATATATATATATATATATATATATATATATATATATATATATATATACATATATATATATATATATATATATATATATATATATATATATATATATATATATATATATGACGTTAGTGTTGGCCCTGGAATGACTTTAGGGCTTTATGCAAAAAGAGAACCAAAATAGTCAGGCAATCTAATGTTTCAATTAAAAATTAATAGAGGTAAAAGTGCTAAATAAGGCCTTCTGCCCTTTCTTTTTTCCCTCCTTCCCTACATACTATTCATAGTGTATTGAACACATCTGAACCAAACCTAACTTAACCTAATCATAACATAACCGTAACCTAACCTAACTTAACCAACCTAACATAACATAACCTAGCTTCAAAGACGTTTTGCGAGGTTGATATTGATTTACCCGCCTGAAACCATAAGAACATCAGAAAATAAGGAAGCTACAAAAAGCCTTGAGGCCTGCACTAAGTAATTCCTGTTAATCCTAACCCCCTTATTACCTACACCCACCTCTCATCCGCATCCATGAAGTCTAGTCTTCTCCTAAAACTCCCTATTGTCTGTGCACTAACTACCTGCTGACTTAGTCTGTTCCAATCATCTACCACCCTATTTGTAAACCAATGTATGCCTATTTCTTTATTAAATCTACATTATTCTAGTTTGTAACCGTTATTTCTTGTTCTATCCTGACTACTGATCGTAAGAACTTTTCTTACATCCCCCTTATTAAAACTCTCACAGATGGGTACACTATGTAGAGTATGTAGGGAAGGAGAGAAAAAGAAAGGGCAGAAGGCCTCATTCTGCACTTTTACCAAAAAAGTTTATGGGAATCAGAGGAGCCAAGGATTGTCTCCCATAACTCGACATCCTTATCCAAGACTTTTTGCAGAAAATTTTCAAAGGTTTTGAGAAATTACAATGTGTTAATATTGATTATGAAGATACAAGGAACTATATAGTCCAGTAATTTGATTACTATTTGCTTGTGTAAGTCATAACTGTCAAAGTGAATATTGTAGCAGAGAAGTTTGTATCAAACACGGCAAGATTTATCACATTTGTGACTTTTAATAGTCAATAGTATATGTTCACTGCACTTCTGATGATACATATAGATCTATGCATTACTTAAATTTGATTTATTTGCATGGAGATCTCGCATAAAATAAACTGTGCGTGAAATTATGAAGACAACTATTCATTACGATTTCCCGCAAATTTTGGCGCGTTCATGATCTAACCCAGTTTTCTAGCATTTCATACAATGATTGGCCGTGAAAATCTCTACACCTTACCGGTGAAATGATATTTCCCCATCCTCATTTCTCCTGGTGCAGCCATAGGCCGAACAAGCCGGCATAACGACAAAGTATTGAGGTGGGTGAGTGTCGGGGCTCTAGTTAGCTGGAGCAGTGTTTTGGGTTGACTTGCATAGATGGGCGGAGCTTATAGCGGCTTCACTCGTGTGACGTCATGGCCTCTCCTCTTATACTTTCTCCAGGGGAGGCGGTAGTCTAGTGGCTAGCGGTCGGGCATACCAGCTCAGGGTCCCGCGTTCAAGCCTCGGCACGGGCTGGTCACTTTTCTACGTTACTACCGCCGAGTGGCCTAAGATCACCAACATGCTGCCATAACACCATCCTCGCCGGGACTGCAACGTTATATGCGTGAGGAGCTTTCGCTGGCAGCATGAGCCTATCAAATAAGAAGAGATAAGGCGTCACTTAAAAAATCTAACCCACGCTACCAACGGGCGGAGGCCAACCATCTGAGGTCTCCTTGAAGCCTACCGGCGCCATGGGTAAAAGATAGAAAAAAAAAAGGTGGGGATGGTGTGAG
>JAXIVD010005963.1:0-10000 GCA_036785275.1 Cancer borealis
ATGAGCAAGGCAAATATAAGTTATATATAGTAGATATTTTTGACACAAGTAAGAATTCTTAACAACTTTATTAGTGACTACAAAGCAATCGATGTTGCTGGTCACTAATACATAAGGCCTCTTCTATTTGTTCTCAATAATCTACTCCGGATTCTGCTCCGAATCCGAATCCGTTTTGGATTAATTGGGTGCAAATAGAACAGCAGAATCTGTTTTGGATTCGCTGGATCAAAACAATAACAATGAGAGGCCAGTCGCTGCCCAGCCGTCACACTAGTCACTTCTCCAAGGAAGTGTTGAGAGTTACAACTTTCATTTCCTGATGCATTTAGGGTGAGAGCGGCATCCCTAATTATCACCAACCTGCTTATTGTACAATAAAAAATCTTTATATAACTAAATGTGTTATTGAAAACACCATTAGATTCTTGAAAAGTAGATTCAAGTCTGATGAACCTCAAGGTTAACCTTGACAATGTTACACCTATTATTTCTTTACAAATACTGCTCCACCTCTTTATTATAAATATACTATACATAGTGTACTCAACATATCTGTGAAGATTTCTGGCGGTGCTCACCATTTTTTACCTCGCAAAACTTCTTTGAAATTATGATAGGTTATGTTAGGTTGGTTAGATTATGTCAAGTTATGGTTATGTTTAAGTTGTTAGGCTACGGTTATGTTATGGTTAGGATTAGTTAGGTTCGATTATATAAGATTTTTACATTTTATCACCCGGAAATTAGGGTTCGCAAATTAGTTTTTTTGGGGGTTTGGTTATTAAAATGTAAAAATCTTATGTAACCGAACCTAACTGAACCGCACCAAACCTAACTTAACATAACTGCAAACTAACCTAACAACCTTAACCTAACCATAACTTAACCAACATAACATAACTTCAAAGACGTTTTGCGAGGTAAATAATGGTAAGCACCCCCTAACACCTTCACAGATGTGTTGAGTATACTATGTATAGTATGTAAGACTTCATGTATATAATAAAGAGATGGAGCAGTAGTTGTAAAGAAATACCCCTTATTTTTATATATGTCTAATCTGTAGCGCCGATAGGCTTTCCCTGGTTAGGTTAGATTTGGGTAAAACTTTACTTTTACATCCAGCCAAAAAACCTTACATTCCCACATGTCCTCATGTTTATTGGGAGAAGATGGGGAATGGGGATATCTTATTAACTATTTATTTGGGACGATAATGAGTGTCAGAATCATTTGTGTATATCAATGTTGAGTAGAGCTTCCCCTTAACCAAAATAAACTTTGGGGATATCTTATTTAACTATTCATATGCTACGGTTATACATATTTTTGCAAACATTTATGCAGAATTTTTGTACCATTTAATCTCTTTCACGTACAAGTAAGTTGTTTTCTTGGGAGTATATATCAAAATTCAAAGAAAATAAATAACCCGGTTAGAGGCTGCTGTTATATCTCCTTCGTTTCTGGTATTCATCACCATTATTATACAATTTTAAGCCTACAGTAGTATTTCTGAAACATTTTTCTACCACTTATTATCTTTCTCGTATATATACACTGTTTTTATTGGAGGTATATATCAATAATAGATTCCGAGAAGAGGCTGCTGTTATATATCTCCTTGTTTTTTATATTCATCACCACTATTATACAATTCTGTGCCTACAGTAACATTTCTACAATATTTCTCTACCGCTTACTATCTTCCTCGTATATATACACTGTTTTATTGGAGGTATATATCAATATTAACTTCTGAGAAGAGGCTGGCTCAGGCTGGTGCAAAAAAACCCGCGAACGAGTGTCGTCTGCTATAACCCACCTCCCAAATCAGATTCGACGGATTCAGGAATCTGTTACAGATCACGGGTTAAGATGGTAAATAGAACACGATTTCGCGGCTAAGCCCCGCCCAGAGCGGCCAAGCCCCACCCAGATTCAGTGATCTGAAACGGATTCACGCAAATAGAAGAGGCCTATATATACCTCTTTTTGAGACATTTGTGTGTTGCGAGATACGAACGCTTAAAATCTCTACAAGAGGGAAACAGGGATGGAACGCAAATATCAAGGTAAATACGATTATGCTGATAACTGTTGGTTTCCCAACAGACTAAGTAATTTCTTAAAGAAAATTTACATATTGAACAATTCGTCAAAATAAACCCCCAAAAATAACTACATGAATAGTGGTTGAAAGACTCTTAACTGAAGGTATCGGGCACCAAAACGATACAGTTTACTTCTCAAGCACAATAATTTGTCATTTAGATTGTCCATGCTTTGTTTGTATACATGTATATACATAGGACAATAAAACACTGAACCGTTGTGTTCATTCACTCCGTACGAGTAGATACATAACATGAACATAATTCACAGTATAGCCTCATTCTTTTTAAATACTGTTAATTTAAGACGTGTTGAAATTGGGATCACACATGCCATGCAATTTCAGTATGATATGTCGATGTAAATCAAGAAGTTTATATAAGCAACAATGTATCGAAAATCCTGATAACACACATACTTGTTCTACCATGATCCTTCTCAGCCACGACGAACTGACTCTAATCGTGTGGTTTCTGAGGTGGCCAAACATGGTGTAATTTACCAATAAAGCTTAATTATTTTCCTTAAAATTAAATTTCGCTTGCAGTATGAAAAAAAATTGAATGAGGATATATGCTACTTCAATATAAAAATGGACTACAAGAAAAAAATTTTAATACCATTTTTTTCCTATCTTATTCGAGAACACTATGACTATTGCAGCATTATTTATAGTGGCAAGCCTATTATAAACTAGTGGGCACTTTTTCTGATTCAACAATGCAGAACAAGTGTGTAAAATGTGATTTGTTAGAATAGAAAAGAAAACAGAAAAAGAACATTAAGTTGAACAACAGCGAAAATATATGCATCTCCAACTTAATTGTGTTTACTAATAATTACATTGTCAGTCTAGCACACTACAGCAACTATACTTCATTGTTTAGCAAAACATAATAAAACTAGACGTACCTGATGAGTATGATACGAGTAATATACTCTTGGTAAATGCGAAGATAAAAAACATTGAACTAATGAACTTCACAAGACCAGCTTAAGAACCTAAAAAGTTTGGTGGTGCTCTATGTTGTTATACGATTAAATTCCATCTTAGATGAAGCTTAGCTAAATGTATAAATGGAAAATTATTGAAGGTATTTCTCAAGGCAAACTTATCAACGTTAGGCGATATCATCCTGCCACGGTGGCCAAGCGAATAGGCAACAACAGATAATATCAAACTTTGGCAGCTTCTACGTGATTGACCCGGAAAGAGTCTATCATCATTAGCTACCTGGAGTCTCATCAGCTTACAGAAACACGCAATGTCCAGCGCAGAGGACCATCCCCAGACACCAAGCCATTATCGTCAAAAATGTCATCATCTCACCTGCCTGTCTGTTAGCGAAAACAGACGAAAGAATTGTGAAGTAGATAAGGCCTCGATCTTATACCTAAGTCTCAGAATAACCAAAATAAGTAGATTTAAGAGTTATTCTACTTGCCTTGGGAGCTACCTGACGAGCACGTCTCGCATCAGGGAAGGACAGGTAGCTGTTCACCCGCCCTTGTTCCCTTTCACTGTTCATTTATTGATTCGTTTACTTTGATATTCGAAAAGTTACAGAAGTCATTAGCAAAGCAAATCATATAGGGAAAAATACTTTAAACTGTTTTAAGCCTTCATAATTACTCCTTCGTATATCTTCACTAGCCTGTTCCAATATGAATTAATCTTGAACTACAGTAATTGACTGGAATCATTATATTTTCTTGCATGGAAAAATACTAAGGAAGAAAGAAACTGCATAATACTGGATATATATATTGTTGCGGGCCCCGCCCGTCAGACTTGTACCGGCTGGGGAAGACGGGAGTCAAGCCCCAGAGAGGAATGAAGATTCCCTGAGAGTGAGAAGGAAGAATGTTAAGAGGCTGGTAAGGAAAAAAGCTGCGCTGAGGCTATGACCACTCGTTGAGGGCCCTGCCAGTGACAGTGGTATCGACTGGAGAGGGTTTAGTCCGGCCCCGTGGACGTAGAGTGAAGTTTCTCTGAGGAGAAGGAGTGGAAAGGCATGCGAGGTGTCGGAGAGGGTGTGTGCTTTCCACATACGTGGGAGTGTGCTTTGGGTCAGCTGAGTACGGCTAGGCCTGGAAGAGAATTACATCCTTTGTGTTAGTGGGGAGGCAAAGCATGTGGCGAGAGGGAACGGGAATTGTTGGCCTCACGAGGCTGCATGCCTACGTGACGAGACGGGCTTACGCCTTTTGTTTGGAGACCACGTGTTGTCCAGCCAGGAGCTGGCGTGACGGGAAGAGAGAGAGAGAGAGAGAGAGAGAGAGAGAGAGAGAGAGAGAGAGAGAGAGAGAGAGAGAGAGAGCGGGAACAGGAGTGTTGTGGGTGATGAGTTGCCAGCAAGTCTTGCTTAGGCTTTCACTTTAATTTCAGTTCTTCTCATTCTCCTAATTTTCCTGACTTTCCTTCTTTTTTTTTTGTGTTGCCAGGTATTCTATCTTGTAGACAATTCTTTTCTGCTTCTTCTCATATGCTTGTTATCTCTCTACGTTGCTTATGAGCGGAAAAGAGATATTGTGAAAGAGAGTCTCATTAGGCTATGTGAGCCGCACGCGGTGTGGGAAAGACGAGCCCGCCAGGAAGAACACCATATGGTAACACTGCGACAGAAGGAGGAGGTTTCTGTGCGTGAGTGTGTTCAGTTCCCGCTAGCCAGCCAACACGAACACATCTTTGCTCGTTTCACTCTCCTCAATTTGGCATAATTCCGTGTGTAACCTCCTCATATTTAAGGGAAGGGGTTATACGATTGGCCTGTTAGTTTTGTTGTAATTTGTGTAGCTAGACAGTAAGGCCCTGTCTATACGAGGACCAGATTACCGTGCCGAGAGTGAGAACGACGAGTGTGTGGTTGTATAATCACCATCTAGCTGGCGGTGAACTCCATCTAGGGTTTTGTCAGACTTTTCAGTCTCGGAGAGTTGTTTCGGCGTTGTCTGCTTTGTCGGCGTTGTCTGCTTTTTCGGCGTTGTCTGCTTTGTCGGCGTTGTCTGCTTTTTCGGCGTTGTCTGCTTTGTCGGCGTTGTCTGCTTTTTCGGTGGTCTGCTTTGTCGGCGTTGTCTGCTTTTTCGGCGTTGTCTGCTTTGTCGGCGTTGTCTGTTTTTGTCGGCGTTTTCTTCGTTGTCCTCATTGTGAGAGAGAGAGAGAGAGAGAGAGAGAGAGAGAGAGAGAGAGAGAGAGAGAGAGAGAGAGAGAGAGAGAGAGAGAGCCTATCATCTGGGGTCTCTTGTGTAATAACACAGACGAGGAGTAATCCCGTCTTAGTGTTAATTAATTACGACTCATATAACGCACTCTATGGAGTTCCCTCGCGGGAGGCTACTTTGCAGGGTGTTATTAGAGTCGAGAGGAGTTATTATTCAACCAGAAGTGGGTGGAAAGACACCTTGTGGGCGGTATTCTGGTTGGAGCGATAGCTCCTTGTCTAGGCACTGTAATCTCTTGCTCGCTGTAAGTCTCTTTGGAATGTAAGGAAGAGAAGGTGGTTACTGCTGGGAGATTCCTTGTTCTTTGGAGGGTTAAAAGAACTGGCGACCTCTTAACGTTAACGGGGTCCCGGCTGTAGATGCTGTGTTAGGGGGCTAAGAGTGCACAGGTTCTTTAACCAGGCACATCTTGTTTATAGCCTATTGTCCAGCCACCGGCGTGTGGCCCTCGAAGTGACTAGTCCTATGGGATAGTCGACTTTCCTTGTCCTTTGGTGGGTTAAAAGGACGTATAAACATCAGCACTACAGTTCGTACACGCCCATAACGTGGTTGTGACTGGGTTGTTCATAAGTGGACACCCGGCACTAGGACATAAGAACAGTGTCCGTTACGGTGTGACCGTTACAATATATATATATATATATATATATATATATATATATATATATATATATATATATATAGAGAGAGAGAGAGAGAGAGAGAGAGAGAGAGAGAGAGAGAGAGAGAGACAGCGAGAGAGAGAGAGAGAGAGAGAGAGAAGAGAGAGAGAGAGAGAGAGAGAGAGAGAGTGTGTGTGTGTGTGTGTGTGTGTGTATGTGTGTGACTGTCGGGACAGAAATAAAGAGAGAGAACGTAATCAGATATACTACACACTCAAAACAACATTAAACATTAGTATTTTCTTATATATATTTCACATAAACGCAACAACAATTAACACCATGGAAGCGGGACACCTTCCTCGTGAAATCACTGCTACACAATGACAAGACAACATTGACGTTACTTTACTGGTGTTATAGTTCAAACAGAAGGTCAGCTCGGCACACAAAGGCAAGCTGATACAAAAAGTCTATCATTCACCAATGACAAAAAAAAGCAATCCCTTCAATGCAAATAATAACAAAGAGGAAAAACAGTCTTGCAAGTAAGGTTTCCTGTTCATATCGTCAGAGAATCACTGCTCCAGAAGACATGTGATAACGGTAAAGAACAGATTGCGAGGTATCTTCCCTTTCAGACAACTGCATAAATTTTCTCCTTCATTACCGGTATCAGCTCCACTCTACCTACCGCTACCCACTAGAATCAATAATCGCAGAATGGTAAGTGAACTGCCTGTACTCTTAATAGAAGCACTTTCTCTAGTCTTGGGCAACAGATAAGTCTCAACACTCCATATAAACTCTGGCCAATGTTTCGTATCAACAAAGTTTCTCAGAATAAACTATTGTTTAGAAATAAAAGTTAATCAAATACAGCTGTGAGGAGTAGAATAAAATTAAATACCAAATGTTAGCGTGCAGTCATATTCTATAACATCATGATCTCAACGTTGAAAAGTATTTACAGATGAACCACTATTGTATAAATATTTTTGTAGGTTCAGTGTGACATGTAGCATGATATAGATTTTACATCATGTTTCATCTCACACAATTACCAGGAGAGGCGAAATTACTTTATTCTCGAGGCAGAACTTTCACGGTTGGATTATGAAAGGCAGGACTTTGTACCTTACTTACTGTTACAAGATAAAGATTTCAACACCACACTGGATCACGGAATGCTTGGCTGTATCCCGCTGATCATGAAGGTCACAAGTAACAATTTGCTTCTGAACACTCAGGTGGTTTTTTTTTCCGGATACTTCCCATTATATAAACTATTATGATTCTTATACTCAAAAAATCAATAAGGAAATACAGAAACACTCCTACACTATACCTAGTACTTCCTTATTCCACCTCTATTTATAAACTCAGGTTAATCTCCAATTACTATTTATAGAAATAGCCTAACATAAATAAATACTATATATATTTTGCTCTGTAAGGAAAGCAATTAATTTCAGAATCAGACATTAGTTTAGTTCTAATAATGATATATTACACTCCATTGCTGTAGAGTTTGTGCCTTAGGAATTTATAATAAAGGAGACAAAAAATCCCGAGATTGTACAAGTAAAATTCATAAAAGTTTAGGCGCTAGTTAGCTTTGTTGTTAGACTGAAGGAAATAAAATCGCATAAGAATGAATAACAATGTACAATGTACAATGTATGATGAGACATTTCGTGCATTCAACAAGTTTAGAAGAGCAGTAACTACAAAAATTATGATAAGGGTTTGAAGTGATGCAGAACTAGGGCAAATTGTGAGGGTCTGGAGTGAAGTGATATATAACAAAAAAAAAGATGATATCCTGACACATTAGAATTACAAATTACTACATCCTTCCTTATAGAGTATGGAAGAAATACTTCAGACACAGAGAGACAAATCTAAGAACATTCACTGGGTAAGTGTATATGAGGAGTAACAGACAGGTACTGTTTAGAACGCCTACTTCCATGTCAAATGAAGACTTTCCATTCAGTGACGAGTAACGAAGCCGAGTATGTTCTTCATGATGAGGTTTGTCAGAAAGATGGGATAATAAATTTTTGAAAATTATCTTTAGTTGCTGAATGAAGAAAGTGAGATTTTGAAGGACTGCATCCGATAATAATTCTTGTTACCTCATTAATGATAAATTAATTGCGTTATGATAACTTTTTTTTTTTTAGTCAACCACTCGATAAAAGACGAACAAAAGCAAAGGATGAAAGCGTTCCCATAAAGATTATAAAAGTGATATGATGTGACTAGACCAGTGATGAGGATGTTAAACCGATCAATGATATTAGAAAATAAATAGGGGAGATATAGTTGTGGAATATTTATATGGAGTCAATTCCTCACAATGGCCATCCATCATAACTGCATGTAGATTGGACACAAAGATGTAAACAACACGTGTTCAAGGGTCGGTTAGGAATCAAGACACTTTATCGAACGCCTTGCAGTATTTCAAAGATGTAGACTTTTTTTTATCTTGGAGGAATAACAGATTTTCTGCAAGGAACTAGAAAGTTATAAGTCTACATAGTGATCTTTGTAGAGTCCTTAATGCTGCCCATTATAGGAAAAAATATAGAGTTTTCAGAGTTTTAAAGAATTTTCGAGAATATTTATGTTCAAGATAAACTTAACATAATTATAGTCGTGACGGTAATGTGAAGGACACAAAGCGGTCATCTTACAATAAGACACGTGCAATGTATGCTAGCTATTAAACTAAATTCACTAAATCTTCACCTATACTTCCTTGAACACTTTTTTACAGTTATGATTGCTGCCTAGAATAGGAAACGCAGCTGCAGTCACTGTGGGCATGTTAAAACGTTGTCCAGTGTGTACAATCTTACCTGGGAGTGTTGCTTTGCGAGGATTACAGCGTGTTGGGGCTGGAGAGAAAGGCAGACTACAAAGGAATGTTGGTTTTGATAAACACAAATGAAACTCAATATCATAAAATTCCAATAAATTTTAAAAAATATGTTAAAATTGGAATATCACGCCTAAAAAATTATTTGTTTCAATACTACACAGTACTTTTATCAATTAGAAAAACACAATGAGGCACTTTTTTTTGTTTGACCACTCAGCTTTTTGTAACATTCGATATAACAATTACATAACACAGAGCGAAAAAAACACTAAAATCGAATCGAAGAAAAAGTGTTTGATTATTTTTTACCACTCCATAACCACGAGACAAGAGTTTGTGTCATTTATGGAAGATCGTGGTACATTTTACTTATTGCTTGATTTTAATTTAACAAAATTCCTTTTCCACTCATCTCAGATATTAAGTTTATGATGCTGTGATTATTATTTTTGTTCAGTAGTAGTATCAGTAGTAGTAGTAGTAGTAGTAGTAGTAGTAGTAGTAGTAGTAGTAGTAGTAGTAATAGAAGTACTAGTAGTAGTAGAAGTAGTAGTAGTAGAAGTAGTAGTGTTGTTCCATGAAGGGAACGACACAATGTGACCCAGTGGCCATGGCAATGTACGCTCTGGGCTTATCAGTGCTTCAAGATGTGATTGCATATGAAAAAACATGTGTGAAGCAGGTGGCATACGCGGATAATCTATCAGGGGCAGGGAAAATCGCAGACTTGAAGGAGTGGTGGAACCTTGTGAATGACAATGGCCCTACAATAGGATACACACCCAACGCCACCAAGTCCGTCCTTATTGTTAAACCCGAACATTATAACACTGCGATGGAACGGTTCAATGGCAGTGGGGTCCTTGTGACAAAGGACGGACAGCGACACTTGGGTGCAGTAATTGAAACAAAGAAGTTCAAGGAGGAGTATGTTGGGGAGAAAGTGTCGGAATGGGTGAAAGAGGTGGACGTCCTGTCTGACATGGCCAGGACAGAATCACAAGCAGTCTACTCAGCATTCACGCATGGCCTACAACATCGATGGAGCTTTGTCATGCGCACCATCCCAGCCATCAGCCCTCTCCTGAGATCCCGCATCCTGAGGGATGACGAGGGGGCCTTGCTGACACTTCTATCAAGACTGGGTGGGATGGGGATCACA
>JAXIVD010005963.1:15000-20000 GCA_036785275.1 Cancer borealis
CTTTGATATTCGAAAAGTTACAGAAGTCATTAGCAAAGCAAATCATATAGGGAAAAATACTTTAAACTGTTTTAAGCCTTCATAATTACTCCTTCGTATATCTTCACTAGCCTGTTCCAATATGAATTAATCTTGAACTACAGTAATTGACTTGAATCATTATATTTTCTTGCATGGAAAAATACTAAGGAAGAAAGAAACTGCATAATACTGGATATATATATATTGTTGCGGGCCCCGCCCGTCAGACTTGTACCGGCTGGGGAAGACGGGAGTCAAGCCCCACAGAGGAATGAAGATTTCCTGAGAGTGAGAAGGAAGAATGTTAAGAGGCTGGTAATGAAGAAAGCTGCGCTGAGGCTATGACCACTCGTTGAGGGCCCTGCCAGTGACAGTGGTGTCGACTGGAGAGGGTTTAGTCCGGCCCCGTGGACGTAGAGTGAAGTTTCTCTGAGGAGAAGGAGTGGAAAGGCATGCGAGGTGTCGGAGAGGGTGTGTCCTTCCCACATACGTGGGAGTGTGCTTTGGGTCAGCTGAGTACGGCTAGGCCTGGAAGAGAATTACATCCTTTGTGTTAGTCGTGAGGCAAAGCATGTGGCGAGAGGGAACGGGAATTGTTGGCCTCGCGAGGCTGCATGCCTACGTGACGAGACGGGCTTACGCCTTTTGTTTGGAGACCACGTGTTGTCCAGCCAGGAGCTGGCGTGGCGGAAAGAGACAGAGAGAGAGAGAGAGAGAGAAAGCGGGAACAGAAGGAGTGTTGAGGGTGATGAGTTGCCAGCGAGTCTTGCTTAGGCTTTCACTTTAATTTCAGTTCTTCTCATTCTCCTAATTTTCCTGACTTTCCTTCTTTCTTCTTTGTGTTGCCAGGTATCCTATCTTGTAGACAATTCTTTTCTGCTTATGAGCGGAACAGTGATATTGTGAAAGAGAGTCTCATTAGGCTATGTGAGCCGCATGCGGTGTGGGAAAGACGAGCCCGCCAGGAAGAACACCATATGGTAACACTGCGACAGAAGGAGGGGGTTTCTGTGCGTGAGAGAGTTCAGTTCCCGCTAGCCAGCCACCATGAACACATCTTTGCTCGTTTCACTCGCCTCAATTTGGCATTATTCCGTGTGTAACCTCCTCATATTTAAGGGAAGGGGTTATACGATTGGCCTGTTACTTCTGTTGTAATTTGTGTAGCTAGACAGTAAGGCCCTGTCTATACGAGGACCAGGTTACCGTGCCGAGAGTGAGAACGACGAGTGTGTGGTTGTATAATCACCATTTAGCTGGCGGTGAACTCCACCTAGGGTTTTGTCAGACTTTTCAGTCTCGGGGAGTAGTTTCGGCGTTGTCTGCTTTGTCGGCGTTGTCTGCATTTTCGGCGTTGTCTGCTTTGTCAGCGTTGTCTGCTTTTTCGGTGTTGTCTGCTTTTTCGGCGTTGTCTGCTTTATCGGCGTTGTCTGTTTTTTTCGGCGTTGTCTTCGTTGTCCTCATTGTGAGAGAGAGAGAGAGAGAGAGAGAGAGAGAGAGAGAGAGAGAGAGAGAGAGAGAGAGAGAGAGAGAGAGAGAGAGAGAGCCTATCATCTGGGGCTTCTTGTGTAATAATACAGACGAGGAGTAATCCCGTCTTAGTGTTAATTAATTACGACTCATATAACGCACTGTACGGAGTTCCCTCGCGGGAGGCTACTTTGCAGGGTGTTATTAGAGTCGAGAGGAGTTATTATTCAACCAGAAGTGGGTGGAAAGGCACCTTGTGGGCGGTATTCTGGTTGGAGCGATAGCTCCTTGTCTAGGCACTGTAATCTCGTGCTCGCTGTAAGTCTCTTTGGAATGTAAGGAGGAGAAGGTGGTTACTGCTGGGAGATTCCTTGTTCTTTGGAAGGTTAAAAGAACTGGTGACCTCTTAACTTTAACGGGGTGGCTGTAGGTGCTGTGTTAGGGGGCTAAGAGTGCACAGGTTCTTTAATCAGGCACATCTTGTTGATAGCCTATTGTCCAGCCACCGGCTGTCCGTTACGGTGTGACCGTAACAATATATATATATATATATATATATATATATATATATATATATATATATATATATATATATATATATATAGAGAGAGAGAGAGAGAGAGAGAGAGAGAGAGAGAGAGAGAGAGAGAGAGAGAGAGAGAGAGAGAGAGCGCGAGAGAGAGAGAGCGCGAGAGAGAGAGAGAGAGAGAGAGAGTGTGTGTGTGTGTGTGTGTGTATGTATGTGTGTGTGTGTGTGTGTGTGTGTGCGTGTGTGTGACTGTCGGGACAGAAATAAAGAGAGAGAACGTAATCAGATATACTACACACTCAAAACAACATTAAACATTAGTATTTTCTTATATATATTTCACATAAACGCAACAACAATTAACACCATGGAAGTGGGACACCTTCCTCGTGAAATCACTGCTACACAATGACAAGACAACATTGACGTTACTTTACTGGTGTTATAGTTCAAACAGAAGGTCAGCTCGGCACACAAAGGCAAGCTGATACAAAAAGTCTATCATTCACCAATGACAAAAAAAAGCAATCCCTTCAATGCAAATAATAACAAAGGGGAAAAACAGTCTTGCAAGTAAGGTTTCCTGTTCATATTGTCAGAGAATCACTGCCCCAGAAGACATGTGATAACGGTAAAGAACAGATTGCGAGGTATCTTCCCTTTCAGACAACTGCATAAATTTTCTCCTTCATTACCGGTATCAGCTCCACTCTACCTACCGCTACCCACTAGAATCAATAATCGCAGAATGGTAAGTGAACTGCCTGTACTCTTAATAGAAGCACTCTCTCTAGTCTTGGGCAACAGATAAGTCTCAACACTCCATATAAACTCTGACCAATGTTTCGTATCAACAAAGTTTCTCAGAATAAACTATTGTTTAGAAATAAAAGTTAATCAAATACAGCTGTGAGGAGTAGAATAAAATTAAATACCAAATGTTAGCGTGCAGTCATATTCTATAACATCATGATCTCAACGTTGAAAAGTATTTACAGATGAACCACTATTGTATAAATATTTTTTGTAGATTCAGTGTGACATGTAGCATGATATAGATTTTACATCATGTTTCATGTCACATAATTACCAGGAGAGGCGAAATTACTTTATTCTCGAGGCAGAACTTTCACGGTTGGATTATGAAAGGCAGGACTTTGTACCTTACTTACTGTTACAAGATAAAGATTTCAACACCACACAGGATCACGGAATGCTTGGCTGTATCCCGCTGATCATGAAGGTCACAAGTAACAATTTGTTTCTGAACACTCAGGTGGGGTTTTTTTCCGGATACTTCCCATTATATAAACTATTATGATTCTTATACTCAAAAAATCAATAAGGAAATACAGAAACACTCCTACACTATACCTAGTACTTCCTTATTCCAGCTCTATTTATAAACTCAAGTTAATCTCCAATTACTATTTATAGAAATAGCCTAACATAAATAAATACTATATATATTTTGCTCTGTAAGGAAAGCAATTAATTTCAGAATCAGACATTAGTTTAGTTCTAATAATGATATATTACACTCCATTGCTGTAGAGTTTGTGCCTTAGGAATTTATAATAAAGGAGACAAAAAATCCCGAGATTGTACAGGAAAAATTCATAAAAGTTTAGGCGCTAGTTAGCTTTGTTGTTAGACTGAAGGAAATAAAATCGCATAAGAATGAATAAAAATGTACAATGTATGATGAGACATTTCGTGCATTTAACAAATTTAGAAGAGCAGTAACTACAAAAATTATGATAAGGGTTTGAAGCGATGCAGAACTAGGGCAAATTGTGGGGGTCTGGAGTGAAGTGATATATAACAAAAAAAAAGATGATATCCTGACACATTAGAATTACAAATTACTACATCCTTCCTTATAGAGTATGGAAGAAATACTTCAGACACAGAGAGACAAATCCAAGAACATTCACTGGGTAAGTGTATATGAGGAATAACAGACAGGTACTGTTTAGAACGCCTACTTCCATGTCAAATGAAGACTTTCCATTCAGTGACGAGTAACGAAGCCGAGTATGTTCTTCATGATGAGGTTTGTCAGAAAGATGGGATAATAAATTTTTGAAAATTATCTTTAGTTGCTGAATGAAGAAAGTGAGATTTTGAAGGACTGCATCCGATAATAATTCTTGTTACCTCATTAATGATAAATTAATTGCGTTATGATAACTTTTTTTTTTTTAGTCAACCACTCGATAAAAGACGAACAAAAGCAAAGGATGAAAGCGTTCCCATAAAGATTATAAAAGTGATATGATGTGACTAGACTAGTGATGAGGATGTTAAACCGATCAATGATATTAGAAAAAAAAATAGGGGAGATATAGTTGTGGAATATTTATATGGACTCAATTCCGAGAACAATGGCCATCCATCATAACTGCATGTAGATTGGACACAAAGATGTAAACAACACGTGTTCAAGGGTCGGTTAGGAATCAAGACACTTTATCGAACGCCTTGCAGTATTTCAAAGATGTAGACTTTTTTTTTATCTTGGAGGAATAACAGATTTTCTGCAAGGAACTAGAAAGTTATAAGTCTACATAGTGATCTTTGTAGAGTCCTTAATGCTGCCCATTATAGGAAAAAATATAGAGTTTTCAGAATTTTAAAGAATTTTCGAGAATATTTATGTTCAAGATAAACTTAACATAATTATAGTCGTGACGGTAATGTGAAGGACACAAAGCGGTCATCTTATAATAAGACACGTGCAATGTATGCTAGCTATTAAACTAAATGCACTAAATCTTCACCTATACTTCCTTGAACACTTTTTTACAGTTATGATTGCTGCCTAGAATAGGAAACGCAGCTGCAGTCACTGTGGGCATGTTAAAACATTGTCCAGTGTGTACAATCTTACCTGGGAGTGTTGCTTTGTGAGGATTACAGCGTGTTGGGGCTGGAGAGAAAGGCAGACTACAGAGGAATGTTGGTTTTGATAAACACA